>JADHKH010000035.1:0-185803 GCA_019925625.1 Graphilbum ipis-grandicollis
CATTTCAGGCATTTGAGTACATCGCTATGTATCTAAGTACTTTACAGAAGAGGTACATTGAAAAGTCTGTGCCAAGTAGATTTCAAATTTCATCCAAGCTACGTAATTTTTATGGGCACTAGTCCCAAAAGGGAAAGTCTGACCTGTCTACAACCTGACTAGAACTGTTGAATCAGGCCCTAAGTAAAGGAGGGAGCAAAAAAATAGACTTGTGCAAAGTAAAGTAGAAGCAAAAATGTTACAGCGGCTGTCTAGAGAATAGACAAAGTATGCAAAAAATTATTCATTGGGATCGGTGAGGCTCGAACTCACGACCTTAAGATGTAAAGAACTCATATGAGACTTACGCGCTAGCCAACTGCGCCACGATCCCCGAATTGATATGTGAGCAACTGCTACTTACAGAGCTATAGCGACACAGCCAATGGGGGCTCTGGCTAGGGAGCTAATCGTTATCCACTACTGTAGATATTTTTGACTAGACTTTTTAGCTTCGCAGCTTCACGTCTTCTCTCACTTCCGACCGCAAACCGGCATTTTTTTTTGGCTTTGCAACAATCCTCACTTCTCAGCTTTGTGAACAGTCACCATGGTGCGCGTCAAAGAGCGTTACCTGCTGGTAAATTTTATCTACCCACGCGATGCGGCCGACAAGTCCAACGTCCCCGACTTTGTCGCCTTCCATCGGGAAACGCAACTCGAATTGACGCCTCAACTTTTGGTCAGAGCTATCAAGGCCGAGGTCTCCGCCCTCTTTGGCGACTGCGGAGCCGGTGTTGTCGAGCGAACACTCAGTGGTATGTTGAATTTATTTATATTTTGCTCCCTGATTTATTCGTTTCCTTTTTCTTTCCTTTCTAACGGCCAGTGAAATTTCTCTCCAAGTCAACGTCCACGGCGATCCTACGCGTGACCCGCGAGCATCTGCGCTATGTCTGGACGGCCCTGACCTTTATGCGGCAAATGCCCTTTCGCAACGGGCGCCCGTGCATCTTCCGCGTCGCCCGCGTCAGCGGCACCATGCGCAAGGTCCAGGAGGAGGCCATCCGCCAGTCGCGGGCGCTGATGCTAGCAACCAAAGCCCATGTTTCGGGCCAGACCCAGTCA
Source organism: Graphilbum ipis-grandicollis (assembly GCA_019925625.1). NCBI lineage: Eukaryota > Fungi > Ascomycota > Sordariomycetes > Ophiostomatales > Ophiostomataceae > Graphilbum > Graphilbum ipis-grandicollis. The sequence goes on from JADHKH010000035.1 coordinate 1,108, forward strand.
GCCTTTGATATGCTCACCCGCGCCACCAAGGAGTCTGTTTCCAGCTCTCTGACCGGCGTGGACCTGGATGACGGCGACGACGACGGCTTTGTCGACGACGAAGACAGTCTTGGGAGCGACGGCGGAAACGATGTCGACCCCCCGGATGGCGACAGCGATTCTGGTCGAGGTTGACGTTTCTTTTCTCTTCCTCATGGTGTGCAGAAAACGTTTGCCTGCTGGTCGCTGCCCTGGCTCTATTTCTTGGATCTCCGCACTACTGTCACTCCGCTGTCGATCTTGGGCAGTTGCGGCAGGTCGTCGTCGAAGTCGTCGTCTAGACCGACGTCGCCGCCGTTGCCGCCACCATCCCGGGTGGCCGCCTCCTCTGCCTGTCGAAGCCGTTCCTGCTGCTCCTCTTCCTCCCGCTCCCGCTTGTCGTATTCGGCCTTGTAGTCCACCCAGCGCTCCTGGATGTCCTGTGCCTCGAGCATGGACGACTCATTGCGCATCGCCACCTGCCACACCGTGTCGTTGGCGCCCTCGGCCCCGCCAAAAACATACCCCCCGGCACGGTCAATGACGCGCAGCAGATGCATCATGCTCTTCTTGTTCTCGACGGCCAGCACCTCGAAGCTCACCAGCCCGAAACTTTCAATCAGCTCGGCCACCGCCCTGTTTAACCGGCTCCACTTCTCGCTGCGCATCGCCGGCGACTCGGCCTCCATCTCCGACTGCAGGTACGACAGGTCCTGCACCTCTGTGTAGTAGTCGAGATTGAACGGCAGCGGGTCGTACGACGAGATCTTGTCAATCTTGGTCAGCACGTTGACGTGCGGCAGGTCCATCTGCAGCATCGCGCGCAGCGATAGCAGCAGGTGGGAAATGTACAGCGATGGCTGGGTGAGGCAGAAGCTGTCGGAGAGGTGGACCACGACAAGCTGCTTAGGTTAGCGTACGGCTATAGACTATAAACCAAATGACCTACCCGGTAACCTAATTTCTGGAGCCTCATGAAAATGTTGCGCAGCGAGTTGTGGTGGGTGTACAGCTCGACCTGGCCGGGGCAGTCGAAGAGCACGTAGTCGTCGCCGAGCTCTTTTAGGCCCTCTTCCAGCCACTCCATATTGTTCTCGAGCTCCTCAATGGCATACAAGACGCCGCCGTTGGGTCCCAGGCTATCGTCGGCCATGATCTCCTCGAGCGTGACGAGCTTGCGAATGTCCAGGGCGCAGGGATAGTTGGTGTGGTCGTTGGCCGGGTCGAGATTGACCACAGAGCACTGCCGCCCAATGGCGCCCATGAACTGATGCACTGGTGAGGGAGAAAAGTCAGCAAACTTTTCCTCTTTCTACTTTTTGTGATGTATGGAAATAAACCACCGCTTACTGCCATCGCAATATGTGCTTTTCCCCGCACCGGGGCTGCCGAGGACAAGCTGCGCAAACGGCATAGCGGCCGTGTACTGAGCCTAGTTTTCCTGTCTTTTTTGAAGTCTTCTTTGTTGTTCGGCGCTGCAAGTCAAGTGCGTATCGTCAGTTTCAGTGTGTGATAGTAGAAGCACGTAGAAAATGGCAATTATATAATCAGCCAAGCTGCTAAAAAAACGGCCCCCAGCTTTTGAGTCCCCTCTTCTTATCTTATCGCTCTAGCGTCATCATCTCCTGAAGCACAGTAGCAATCAACTTTTTCCCGTCCAACGATTTTGTTTACTTGCACTCTTTTTACTCGCCGCGTCCCCCCCTCCGCCCTTTCTTTCTCTCCACAGCCGAAACGACAGCTGCATTTGATAATGGCGCCCTGTAAGTTTGTTGTTTTGCTGCTAGAGATATGTGTTGCTTGCGAGTTCTGGCTCTAACTCGACACAGCACAGTTTGAAGTGTCTCCGCCACCAGGAGACGCTGTCTCCGCCCTCAGCTTTGCGCCCGGCGGCGTGCCCCGGCTGCTCGCGTCCTGCTGGGACCGGAACGTGTACCTGTACGATATCCACGATGGCGATGCCGGCCCCGAGGGAACACTGGTGCAGCAGTTTCCGCACAATGGGCCTGTTCTCGGTGTTTGCTTTGGCAAAGACGAAACCGAGGCCTTTTCCGCCGGCCTCGACCATACCGTGCAAAGGTGTGTTTTAGAGGCGTCTCTGACGGGGGGAAGACTTGCTTTGGGAGAGGATTCTGTATGCTTCCAACCGTAAAGACAAATCTGACCGTTTAGGATCGACCTGCAGACCGGCCGCCAGGACATTATCAGCCAACACACACAAGGCGTCAGCTCCGTGGCCTACAGCATCGAACACGGCATTGTGGTGTCCGGCTCATGGGACTCGACGCTACACTTCCACAACGCCAAGGACCTCTCGCAGAGCCCAATCAAGATCCAGCTGCCGGGCAAGGTGCACGCGCTGGCCACCAGCCCCAGCAAGGTGGTCGTGGCCATGACGGCCCGCCTGGTTCACATTTACGACCTGCCCACTGTGGCTGCCCTGTTTGCCAACGGCAGCGACAGCGAGAGCGCAGCAGCGGCCATTGTGCCGTGGCAGCAGCGCGAGTCATCCCTCAAGTTTCTGACGCGCGCCGTCGCCTGCATGCCCAACGACGCCGGCTATGCCACCAGCAGTATCGAGGGCCGCGTGGCCGTCGAGTGGTTCGAGGACAGCGCCGAATCGCAGGCCCGCAAGTACGCCTTCAAGTGCCATCGCCAGGCCGCGCCCGAGGAAGAAGGCGGCGGCGACGTTGTCTTCCCCGTCAACGCCCTGGCCTTCCACCCGCGCTACGGCACTTTTGCCTCGGGCGGCGGCGACGGCACAGTCGCGCTATGGGATGCCGAGGCCAAGCGCCGCATGAAACAGTACCAAAAGATCCCCAACAGCGTTTGGTCGCTGGCTTTCTCAACCAATGGCAAATATTTGGCCATGGGTGTGGCGCCCGGCTTCGAGACCGGCCAGGAAGACTATACGGGCGCCGGCAAGACGCAGATTCTGGTGCGAGAGCTATCGGAGACCGAGGCCAAGGGCAAAGGGTCGAAGTAGGCCTTCTCTGTGGATGGGCACATTTAGTTGGGGGGAAAAACCTGACCAAGCCTTTTGATTTGCGAGGTTTAATTTTTTATTTGTATTCAAGGCTATTTAGGGCGGCATGGCGTCAGCGGAATCGGGAAAATATGGTATAATGCCATCCATCTTGGCTGTTTGGATGATGTATATATATCTACACGTATCTTGTTTATTTTGATCCCGTATCGGTACCCTCAGCAAGTGACTTTTTCCTTTCAGTCTATTTAAGAGGGCATTTTGTAAGTCCAGTGATGCCGCCTGCTTGCGGTATAGACATGTGGAAAGCGCATCCCGTAGGGGCCGTAGCCGAGTTCTTGCCTTGCTCTGTTGACAACTCAGTTGCGCCTTCCGTCTACTGAACTCCCAGTAGGATTTGGCGGATAGAAAGGACATGTTCAGCTCTTTTCTCTTACTCTCTGTTGGCTGTCCTTGAGCATCTCAACCTTATATCTTTGGCACCCTCACCATTTGAACCATTGTCAAGTCTGCCAAGTCATGCCACTTTTGAGTTTGGTGAAAGCAGCCAGTCGAGCTGGTACCGTCAAGCACAACGAAGCACCAGGCTGTGCGTCCAGTTGCCACGGCGGAAATGCGCTGTTCCGACAATGGCACAATGAGGCGCCCAGTGTGACAGGCAGGGTTACAAGAAACGGTTTGTTCTGCAGATGGGTTGAATTGGCACACCGTTGAGGCTTTCACTTTTTTTCTAACAAACACATTTCACGAAACCAGTCACAAGCGAAACTGCCAGCCGCAACAGCACCTGTGCGTACGAAAACGCTCGCCGTCCCTCTCCCGAGCTGGGAGAAGGCTTTTCGCGCGTCTTTTTCACAGTGGGCAGGCAGCCTGCCGCTGTCGCTGCTGCTTCAGATGATCCCATTGAAGAGGAGAAGAAGGCTGTGTACGATACAAGGCCGCCACCGGGTTACAAGAAGCTCAAGAAACTGCGCGGTGACACTGCTGTGGAATCGCCATTAGCCCACACAAGGAGACGCCGCAGCCGCACGTTGACGCCTCTCTGGTGTGACGGCTTCTCGGGCGACGAGGTCAAGCCCAGCAGAGCAAAGTCAGAAAGCACTAAAAAGCGGAAGCGTAGCGACCCATCGCCCATCATGAGCAGCACTCTGGACGTGGTGTTGCTGGGCCAGGCGCCGGCACCTACGTGCAAGAAGGAAATCCTGGCGCCCCTGCGGCCGGCACCTGCGGCTCAAACGAGACGACAGCCGACTGGGTTCGGTGGCATCAGCATCGACGCTCTCTGGGCTGACGAGTACGAGCCCTTGGCAGGGGCCTATGGCGACGACGACGTTAATGACAGCAACAGGAGGGATTCCCCCGCGGCTTCCAAGGGTAACCGCAGCCACAATGACGACGACGAATGCTATTTTATGGGCATACTTCCGCCGCTAAGGCGATCCGAGCCGAAGACTGGCAAGAGATGTGGCGCCTTGAACAAGACAGCCATGATTCAGAGTGCTTGAATTTGTTTGTCCTCTTTAATTTTTCTTTTTCTACTATGGTATCTGTTAGAACACACTACAAAGTAGACAATCTGGGCTGATAAGAATGTGGTGGCGGTTTTTCTTTTCAATTCGGCTGTATTTTAGCATGCAGATGAGACAAGTCATGTTGTGCTTTATAATGCAAATAACATCATCCAGCTCCTTCTACGCTAGATAGACCGAGCACTGTTGTAGAATTAAAACAAAAAACCTCGTAAAGCCATCATACGACTACGGGGGTTCACAACATGGGCATATATCTGTAAAGAGAGCTAACTGCAAGAAAAAGGAAGAAAGAAAAGACTGATATTCCACGCCACGCCGCTTACAATGTAGACATATCACGCAATATGCCCATGCCGATGCAAAGGGCCGACAGAATAGGCAAAGAACGGGACCAAGATGGAAGTTTCTCAACCGCTGCGGCTTGAACAGGTTTGTTTTGTCATTTGTACTGCCTGCCATCGGAAACAGCCAAGAATCCGTGTAGGAAGCCAAGAGCAGCCCCTTCGCCGCCTTCTCCATCTCTCTATCTCCTTCTGCAGTGTAGTATCCAGGCATCTCCGGTCACCCAGTTCAAAAAGTCCTGTGAATTTTATCATTGTGTGAACTAAAATGACACACTAATATCGTAGATCCGACATTCCGTTTGCAGTTGTGGAGAGAGCGGGCAGAAAATAGGCGCAATTTGAAAAGGGATACTGCTAATAGGGCAAAAAAAAGCAGACGCGTGGGGGACGAAGGTTGCTCTGCAGGGGAAGTACTGTATACTCCGTTCTACATGACGGCGTAAGACGTATTTTGTCAAAGTATCATAGTATTCGGCATCAGCACAAAAGTAGTGGTCTCGGGCCCACGCGGATCGAATCAAGATAATCTCGGTTGGGTCATGCGGAAGATTCCTTGTCTGTGAGCCACTTTATTTGTTGGTTGGCGAAAGAAGAATGACAAAAAGAGATAAGCCACCTTCTTGAACAAGGTAATGAGAAAAAGCTAGACAACATGGCCTCAGGGCGGCAACTTCCGTACGTGCCTTTGTGCTTCCATACACTGACGATATCTCCTGTTTTCCACCTTGACTGTTGAGCAGATAATACGACGCAGCCCGAGCACATGTTTCAACAACAAAGTATTTGTATGTAGTCATGTAGCTACACTAATAAGGACTGCTCCACAACGTTAAGGTTTGACCGCCAAGACACAAGCGTTCCAGGTGGAAATTGCAGACTGGAATAAAAGCATTCTTCACGTATTCTGCAGCCTAGAAATAGGCACTGTTGTACAACCCAAAGGGCAGAACACTGCGGCCAGGCCGACTTGATGGTTTTGTGTGGTATTGTTTGTGATTCTTTTCGTCTCCATCTTTCACAAGCATTTTGTGGCTCCGAGTATAAATTGTCTCGGCATTACGGGTTGCACAGATATCTTCGCATCTACTTGTACAGAATACAAGAGACTCCGCACTCTCCAGCAGCGGCGATTTTGTCATGGATCAGTTTTTGGTCTAGTGTGGCGCGCAGGCACAGCGGATGTGCTGCCGAGGTGCAGGCAGCTAGCAGCCCCAACCCAGTAGCATGACGATAATATAGTAATAGTAAGAGCGAAGAGGAATATCCCTAGCGACGCAACTAAAAAGGGCCTCTCCACTTGGCAGATTACTTTTGCCGCCACGCTGATTGGCCAGAGCAAAAGCGACAACGGAGCGGAAAAGCTGGTAGGACAGCAGGAGCGAAGGTCGTAGAAGAGAAGAAGACCAGATAGGGGAGAAAGACGAGCAGGGCCGAGAAAACGCGAACCAGCCGGGAAAAAAACAAGGGCAAAGGAGAAAATCTTTCACGTACGTCGTATGCAGCAAAGCCAAAGTAGAGCAACGAGCCCACGAGGGCCCGGCAGTAGTCTCTACTCTACACTACCGACAGGGACTCACACTTTAAGAGTGTACATGCATAATCTGTAGATTCAGAAAGGTCTCGGGTCCTGTCATTTAAGCAGGAGCGGCATGCCGAACGAGCGGAATGGGAAAGAGCATGAGGGTGACTCCTGCCCACCACCACACTATACATACACTACACTGGCGGTAGCTCGGTCGCCGACGCTTTGGGGCCGGCGCTGTGAGAGGCGGAAGAACGAGTCCCTTGTTGCTAGCCACTGTCAAGGCTCTAACGTGGCTAGCCTACCGGTGCTGTGGCCAAGGCTACGTCGTATTCCTCAGACACTACAAGAACCTACGACGTACACAGTACACTACTTTTATATCGGGGACCCAGTTCCGCTGTCATCAGATAAGACCACCCCCGAAACAGGCCTGGGCCTCGTTGAAGAAGCCAATCAGAGGGCGTCTGCTATAGCACTATTACCACCACCCCTTCTGTGAGTGGCTGCACTGTCGCCTGGCGCTGTTCTCTCCTTCCCCTCCCACCCCCGTTCTGGTAATAGCGTGCGAACGTAGGGCCCTGCCGCCAGCTGCATCGCTCTGGCTGACCGCTCTCCACTGCTCTCTGCTGGGCTGCGGCCGCCCACTACGCCCCCTGCACTACAGCACACCACAGCGCCCAATTTGCTCACCATCCGCCTGCTCTCCGCCTTCTCTCCGTCCAGCTCGGACGTCTTGCAGTCTTTCCGCCGGGCCTGTTCGTTTTCAGTCTTCCGTCTCCTCTCCGCTTCCATATCGGCTTGGCCAGCATGCAGTGTCCATCACCCTCGATGCTTCTCTCCTCGTTCTGCTTTTAACTCGGCTCTCTCCGTCTGTCTTCCGACCCCCGCCTGGCGTCGGTTCTGCTCCTCCTTGCGCCGCCAGTCTTTGTGTGCGCCGAACGCCGGTTCACATCGCCGAGGCTGCCAGCTCCATCCGATTTCGTTAGAATCCTTTTGTTGCTTGTTGGACCCTCCCCCCTTCTACTTCTCTCCTTTTCCTTCTCCCCTCTCCTATTCCCTGTATCAACAGACTCGCCCCAACGACTCGCCGTCTTCCGCTATTCCCTGTCTCTTCTGTCTCTGGGCAACGACGGTACACATAGGGCACGAAAATCTATATCTGTGGCACTGTGTGCGTGTCCCGCTTCGGCTCTGTCCTTTATCCACCACCCAGCAGCACCATCAGTCAGAGCGCCATCCAGATTCGCCACCTATAACGCCCCTGTGTTTAACCAAGCACACCTGCTGACGGCCGCGTCTTTTCTCCGTCTCCGAGGCTGTTGTCTGATCGGCACACACCACCCGTCGACAGATCTTGCTCATTCTTGTCCTTTACCGATTTTCTCGGCGATGGCCGCGGGTGAAGTGTGCCTGACATCTCCAGTGGCTCCGCTCTACCGACATCAAGGACTTTGGAAGTGCTCCAGCGCCATGCGGTCAGCTCTTCCGTCACGGCCCATGGCCTCCAAAAACGGCTCCGATACCACTCGACACGGAGCCGGAGCCGGGGCTGACGCCGGGACCGGCGTACAGTCACAACCGGCCGAGGCGGCTCCGATGGCCTCTCGCTCGGCCAGCCACGGCCAGCGTCAGATCAGCCCAGCCTCGACCTTTTCGCAGCCTCCGAGCCCGGCCTCTATGACCATTGAGGCGGCCCCTGTCTCGGGTCAGCAGGATGCCATGGACACCCAGTCAGACGCCGGCGGAAGCGTTGTCCAGGGCCTCAGTGGCCAGGTTTGCAGGTAAGTGTACCCGGCCGTCTTTCCTTTTGGCTGCAGCGTTCTGACCCCTTGTGCAGCAATTGTGGTATCACCCGGACGCCGCTGTGGAGACGGTCGCCGCAGGGCGCCATTATATGCAACGCTTGTGGACTCTACCAAAAGGCCCGGAACACGGCCCGGCCAAGCTACCTAAAACGGCCGCCAACGGCCGTGCAAGGCGGCAGTGTGAGGGCCCGGAAAACGCCCGACGCCATGTCCATGTCGCCGCAGTCTGGCCCGCTCTCTTCTTGCACACCCGGTGCAACCTATGTGACGGCCGACCAGACCACGTCCGGCACTTGTCCCGGCGGTGGCCACTGCAACGGCACCGGTGGCGCCGAGGGCTGCAGCGGCTGTCCAGCCTACAACAACCGGCTGTCCAAGAGTGCCAACATTAGCCTGCGCCAGGCGGACAGCAAAGCGGCTGTGTCCTCAGACTCGCGGGCCGGCAGCTTGGACACCGCCGATGGGACCGTAGCCTCGCCCTCCAGCTCCAGCGCGCAAGCCACACACGACGCCGACGGAGCCATCGACATGACCAACGTGCAGAACCAGGTGTCCACCGTTGTCATTGCTTGCCAGAATTGCGGCACCACCATCACGCCTTTGTGGCGCCGAGACGAGAACGGACGCACAATCTGCAACGCCTGTGGTAAGTTTATACTTTGCTGTAGCGTTTTTGTTTTGGCCGTGCCAATTTGCTAGGCCGTAGCCACTTTCAAATGGCCGGCTTGTTTCCGAGACTATCTTGGCTGACCGGCCTCGTTATAGGACTATACTATAAACTTCACGGCGTGCATCGGCCTACATTCATGAAGAAGTCTGTCATTAAGCGGCGAAAACGGGTCATTCCGACCGCCCAAGACACCCAAGGCGACGACTATTCATCTTCTGGCGAACACGCTCCTTCGCCTCCCGCTCCCCGCCCAGCCGCCCTGGCACCTCTGCCCCAGCTTCCATCTCAACCTTCGCCCCAACCTTTGTCCCAACCTTTGGCGGTCACCCCGCTCGATCCGAACGCCGAGCGAGGCAGCGTCAATTCGGACGGTTCTGTCAATCTCGGCCTCCGGCGGCGCCCGGATCACCCGCTGTCGCTGGTGCCGGAGCCACTACTGCGTCAGAATCGGCAGGCTTCACCCCGACGCGGCGGCACCGATCTGACGCAGTACCACTCGTTCTCGTCGTCTCAACCGCAGCCGATCGGCCAGCGCATGGATATTTCCGACTCGCTAAACGACGACAACCGGCTAGCGCCTATGACAGGCATCGGCCTGCCACCCGCGGAGCGCCAAACGTCGCTCTCGCCGTCATCGTTTCTGTCGCCGTCGCGGAAGCGCTCTTTTTCGTCGAGCGAGACGGACCATGCCGGCACAGCTGTTCTGCCTCTCGGGGACGCGGCCATGGGCAGCGGCACGATTACCACGGGCGGATCCAGCAGCAGCACATCTGCGACGGGTCGGAACCAAGAAACGTCATCGAAGCGCAACCTGTCGTCGATCAAGTCGCTTCTAAACGCCCCGGTAGACGAGGAAGACGATAACACGCCCATGGGCGGTATGGGCGGGCCCTATGCCGGGCAAGGTGGCGGAGGACCCGGAAGCAACGGGGAGGACGAAAGCGGACGCATGCGTGCTGAGAAGCGAGCGGCCCTACGGCGAGAGGCCGAGCGGATGCGCGAGATGCTTGCGGCCAAAGAGCGGGAGCTGGCGGAGCTCGACTGACGAAAACACTCTACTCCTTTTATTTTTATTCATTTTTTATGTCAAGCGGCGCGTTAAAAACGGACTTTTTTTTTACATTTTGGCACCAAGCCGTCCTGGATGGAGAAGGATTTTTGTGATGGGCTGGACGGGAGACGTGGGCAAAAGGGTTTTGGGATGATGTACCACGCCAAGGAGTTTCTTGCAAGGACTTTAATGCTGATATTTCGGGGAGTTTTGTTGCTACGAGCGGGAAAGTAAAAGGACGAAAAGCTCATGCAGAATATTTTGAGAATCATTTTTGCTCTTTTTCTCAACACCGTGAAAGAAGAATGAGGGGGGAAGAAAAAGACAAAGGGTCTGCTCATGAAGGGAAAAGGGGAAGAAGGGCGTTCCGGTCAAAAAAAGGCAGAACAAGAACGATAACAACAACCCCCTCAAGAAAGGTGGGATGGCAGAAAGTGCGGCCATGTATTGATACTTTTATTTTTTAAATTGGCGATGATTAGATGGGAAAAGCAAACGCAAACCATGATACCTCTGACCTTGCGGCCCTCATGAGAGATTGTTCATTACCAAGATCTACCTCTGATATCTTTTTTTCAAAGAGCTCAAATGACAGCCACAACAAGAGGGAATATTTATATTCCTGGACCGTACAAAAGACTGGTTATAGCGCTGAAACAGGCAGGCAAAGGACTGAGGGGCAGACATGGGACTCGTCATGCGACGATGCAAGCATCTATTTCTTATGGCGCAGCAGCTCGATCCTTGCACACGCACGCTTCCACTCGAGAGCAAACGCCAGACTGTCGAATTTACAATAAAAGAAATCAAACCGGAAACATCTCCATCTCTCGTTAGCGACTCGCCCTGCAAATTCTCATCCCTTTATACGATAAAGGGGAAAGCGGCCATCCCAGACGCACAGCCAAAAGCCACACAGACGGCATTACTGGAAAAAGGGGAGGGATCAAAGAGATAGATAAACACACATACTATTTTGGCTTTTGTTTGAAAGGTACAAAGAGAACTTTTTTAAGTGTCTTTGAAAAGCTGTTATTTTAGGTAATTTATGGGTCGATCGGTTCTGTAGGGGAGTTCGTACTGAAGAGGTGGTGCCCAAAACCCAAGCAGGGCCTTGGATAAAAAACAATTTTACAGGCCGATGGCTGTGCGGAATTCTCACAGTAAAAGATGCATTTTTTTTCTAAGAATAAGCCCCCCTTTCCAGGGCGGGAAAACTAACTAGAAAGACTAGGAATACAGGCCCCTCTCCTATCCTCCGCTCCTTCATTAGGTCCTTCCTTTGGGCAGACGCCAGCCATCAGTACGTACATTGATTGATTACACATCAACCAGCTCTCCATCAACATCCAGAAACTTTAATAATTTAAAAACTCCCCAGCATTCCTCTCCCGGATCCCTCCCCTCCTCTGCCATAACACTGCGAGGCACAGAAACGTATACAACACGGTCAATGGCCATCCTCTGGCCAAGAATGACACCCGGCCTTTGATTCGGGATGGATTTTTGCGGCACAACTAGGGCGATGGTGTCAAGCTGAACATTCTCGTTAGACATGGTGACAAAGGCCGAGACTTGGATTTTCAATACTGGACCACCTGCAGTCCCTATTGCATGTCGGTAGGGCTCATTGCTGGGATCTTCGCGCAGAAACGTTAAAAGGTCGGGACTCAAAAGATCGTCGGAGATGATAGTGTGAGTCGATCCCGTATCCCACAAGCAATCTGCGTCCAAAATATGCTTCACAGGGGTATCATCATCCCCGTCGACAGGCATCATGCGAAGGTTGGCTTTTACCGTCGGCAGGCACCTGTCTTCTAGAGAGACGGGCAGGATGAGGTGAGGTGAGGGAGCGCGGCCATTGTCGGAGAAGATGTCTTTGAATTTTCCCTTGAGCCTTTGGCGCTGCTCTGGCGTCAGGGGCTTTGGAAGATCGGTGTCTGTCAATGTATGGGTTGAGTAGATGGGACGTGCTATCTGAGACGCATTGATGTCGACATCTTGGAGCATCATGTCCCTCATTTCCATGGCCGCGCTGCGCAGCAAGGCACGATGTTTGGCCGATACTTTGTGCCCAACCGAAACGCTCAGACCTGTAGCTATGGCGCTAGATCTTAGAACAGGCAGGATAGCAGAAATGAGATCTGGAAGCTTGGGCAGAGGCAAAGGCAGCCTGATGTCGAGTGCTGAGTCGGCCTTTCTGAGAGTGCTGCCGGCTCGTTCGAGAATTTCGTACACACTATAGGTGTATGCGAGGGGCTTCTTCAAGGCAAGCTCTGCTGACGAAGGTGATGCAGAGTCTTCGCCTGGGGACAGAGGGTCGATGTTCTTTGACATTTTTGAATAAATGGGAGCAACGAGATAAATGGGAGCAACGAAGAAAACAGCAGACGATGGTATAAAAGGTGGATGTGTTGGGAAGCAGATGGGAGGATCTCGGATGAAGAGGAAGGAAATATAAGTTTTCTCGACTTCCCAAGGACTTTTTTTTTCTTATATATCCCTCTCTGAATGTTCATCGCTCTTTCTTTTTTGTAACTAGTGATGAACGCTCTTTCCTTTTAAATCAGGAATGCTATTCGCACCGTAAAAAAAGGTTATTTGCACTTTAAGTTTGTACAGTACATAGCTTTTGTACTAAGTCTGGCCAAAAGCTTCACAAATGCCCGCATAGGGTAGAATCACAAGGGCTATCGAGGACGCTCGACTAGGCGGTCTACGTCTTAGTGACAAAATAGCTAGGGTAGCCGTGAGGCTTAAAAACAGCGTATGTAGAAAAAAAGGTAATAAAATTGATAGATAATACAGGCTTGATAAAGGCTACGGGTTAAATTTCTGGGTTTTTAAGTGCGTGGTCGTGGGAGCGGCCATTAGTGAGCCCGGCTACGGTACACCTGTACCGTAGCCTTGGCTTTGATTTGGTGTTCTTTATTAGTATGTTGGTGCGCTTTTGACTGTGTGAGGCGCATAGGCCAGGCTTGGAGGCACGTGACTGTGAATGGGCCTAGAAAAAGGACGTTTTGGATAGCGTCCCTACGACGTACACGTGAACTTTCCCACGCTAAACCGTGCTACAAAATAAGGCAAAATGGCAGAAAATAAATGTGAAAGTAGTTAAAGTACCGCCTGTACTTATGTCAAATAGTGCACCGATCAGTGGCCTTGTACAAAGTACATGGACTAGGCCCTAATCAGACATTCTATGGGTCTTGATCAGACCGATATTTAAGGGTTTTTGGCCATCCGCCCCTTTAGACTGGTAGAAGAATCTACACACATTCATGCCCAATAGTTTGACAACTTATAGCGCATACCGCCTGTATTTATAACGCTTATACCGCCTTAGTGTCTTTATAGACTTAGTAAGCTATGTTTTGTACAAAGTTTAAAGTGCAAATAACATTTTTACGGTGCGAATAGCATTACTGTTCCTTTCTTCGATGATCCTGCATCACGTGACGAGCCAATCATTCAGCATGTGAAGAGCAGTCACATGATGCGACCCAGCAGCCATTAGCCGCATTAAGTCTAGCCGGAAATGTAATAGATGCCGCGATGACCTTCCTGCGACCGACGAGATACTTGGAGACCAGGTTGCGCTCACTCATGACGGCTGCCAATAGTTACACGAGGATGTCTCCCGCGGACGTAGATGATCGGGTCCCATTGTTCGTAGTCAAACAGGACAATGGTGTGGCAAGAATGAATGGACGTAAATGCTAGTAGCTTCTCTTTTCGATGAGCGCGCTCTTAGCAACAGTTCCTTTTCGGTTCGAGTTGTAGTATGAATACGTGAGGATGCTAGAAACAAAGCTGTTCGGTTGATGCTAGTCTTTAATCTAGGTTTGTTCGACAAGTGCAGACATTGCTATTTTTACCAACTCGACCAGCTTCTGCGGACTGTCAGCATCGTTTGGACAGATGCTATTTTCTTGATGAATCCGGGTCAGCCTACTCGGCAGGAGTACAGAAATTTGTGGTCATTACTGTCGCTCATTCACATGAAAAGGCCACTTTCTTAGACATTATCTGTTTTCATGAAAATGAATCCTGCTAATGTGTTGGGACCATTGGCAAAAAGCAAGTAAAAAGTCGAGAAAAATCGAGCTGATTCAAAGTTCGAGGTGGAAAGAAAATACCTGTAATTTGCTACGTTGCTTGATCATGTCCACTACTGGACAGCTAAACGATACTGTTGGGTATAAATATAAAGATGGAGGCAAAGCAAAATCAAGAGTGTTGTATGCTTTGCTTTGAACAACATTATTGGCATAAAATAATCTGGGGCCATACAAGCACTGGTTCGTAATGAAGGCATGCTAAGATCCTTCTTTGTCCATCGGACTGTAAGGGATGTGATTGCTAGTGCACTACAGATCAACATTCGAGATGGACTAACCCGAGGACGACATAACGCTGCTGGTTCTAGTGTAGTTAGTGGTGATGTTCTATTTTGGGAACGGGTCTAACGATAGAATTTCTTGCAGATGGCGAGAGAACAAGCCAACGGTGTCACAGGAGAAATGACAGACGAGGCTTTGGAGGCTAATGACGATGATATGCTGAGGATGCTTGGCGAGGTACAGACTGTCTGCTGACCGTACGTCTTTTGCCGACATTGTACAAGGATGGGTGCTCTGGAGCGCGCTGACCGGGCGTGATCCTGATAAATGAAAGGAGCGTTGGACTTTTATGAAGCAGAAATGACACGATGGGATGCCGGCGGCTTTTATTCAGAGGCAGATGCATGCGGCCATGATGCGGCCAGAGGACCAAATCACAGCGAGAGCAAAGATGCAAGCAAAGAACCAATTCTCGGCGGCAGAAGCCGAAATAGTTGGGATGCAGAAGCCAAAGCGACGGATGAGGATGGCCTGGTGCTTTTGCCGCCCAGACTGCGACGGGCGGCCAGTCGTCACACCATCTGCGGCTCTCATTGGCCAGGGCCGAAAAGAGGTGGTGTGGGTCTTTGCAGCCAGCGGACAGGGGTCAGGAAGACGCTGGCCAATAAGGACGCAGCATAGACCGCCGCCGGCCTTTTCTTCTCCCGGATGATCTCTCTGGCTGCTTCTGGCTGGCTGGCCGGCTGTCTGTGGCTCTGGCCGAGGAGCAGGGATCTCTCTGCCAGGCCGCTCGCCCCTCAGCGGGAAGCAATCACAGAGCAGACGCCAAGCCTGCGGACCGGCCATGTTTCTTTGACAGGGGTGTTGCGAGAAACAAAGCGGCGGGCGTTGGGGACTTGTTCGAGGGCTCCCCTCTTTTGATGCTGCGGAAACAGCATTGTGCCCGCTCCGAGGCAGTTTTCTTGCGGGAGAGAGAGGTGTTGTGGGTTTTTGCCTTTTGCCTTTTGACAATATCAATATGCCGTGCTCTGCGTTCTCTCTTTGAGCTCTGATAGCTGGAATCTCTTCTCCCTTCGTTCCTCTGCTCTCTCTGGAACTACTCTCCCCTCTCCCTCTCTGCTCTCTCCTCTCTGGCTAGAATTGCTCTCCTACTTCACCTCATTTCTCTTTGCCGCCCACGTAACGCCCACCTCGGCGCCTCCACTGGGCTGCTTCTTCCTCCAAACGGGCGTCTAATTGCCATCTGGAGACCCGGCTGCCCTATCAGCGTCCACAGAGCTCTTCTCAACCGCCGTCTCTGGTGACCCTGGCCGCCGTTCATGTACGACTGCCTTCCCATCTCCTCTTCTCATCCAACCGTCCGAGCCCCAGTCGCCTCTTCTTATACCGGCGGCCGCCTATTCAAAACCACCCACCCCCCCTCTTTCATGATCTGAATCTTTCTTGCTCTTCTTTCTCTGGTAGCTGGCCTCATTGTGTTGAACTTGCATCTTGTGTCTTGTCTGTTTTCTCCTCATCTTGCTTTCCACTCCGTGATTGACTGTGTCGTCCCGGTCCAGCAAAGGTCTCTTGTGTATTCCGGCTTTCTACGCATTGTCTTCTTTTGCCTCACCCTTGAAAAACAACAGCACAATGTCTGCCAACGACGGCAAGAAGCGGCCATCGGCCCTCAAGCTGTCGCCCAGCCGGTCTTCCAGCGGCTCGTCGACATCGTCTCTGGGCAAGCCGATGCGCACGCCTCGCTTTGCCGAGGCCACCACGGTGCACTCGCCCATTGACGGCGAGTCGCCCTTTGCCGACCCCGACCACAAGGCGCAGGTAGCAGACGTCGGGTTTGGCTACTGTGGCCACGACAGCAACGGCGGCGGCATGGCGGGCGGTCTGCGCTCGCCGCTCAAGAGCGCGCTCAAGACGCCGGGCACGCCGGGGCGTCGCTTTGACAACCCGCTCAGCCCGACTTTCCTGGAAGAGCAGGTCTTGGACAGGAGAGAGGCCATGACGGAGAAGGAACAGGCGCGGGATCTGGTGAGTGTTTTTTGTCCTCCTTCCTCTCCTCTCCTCTAACCTCTAGAAAATAAAAACACGCGTGCGCATGGCCAAGTTTGCCCTACGAAGCGTCAACTTTAGCTGCAGCCTCATCGTCCTGTCGATGCTGTCGGCCTCGTTTGCCATTTTCAACGCCACCAAGTCGCTGCCGGCCCAGAGCAACTTCCCGCCGTGGGCCACCAACACCAAGTCCTGGCCGCAGAAGCTGGTGCTGGCCGTTTCGTGTCTGTCGCTGGTCATTTGCATTGGCGTCTTTGTCGGCTACTGCCGCGGCGGCCACCGCCGCGCCGAAAAGGTCTCGGTCTACTACACGCTCTTTGCCGTTGGCTGGTTCATTGTCAGCATGGTGCTCTGGGCCCTGGCGGCCGGCCTGCTGCAGAGCTCGCGCAACAATAGCAAGAACCAGGACATGTGGGGGTGGTCTTGCGTGCAGAACCACCGCTCCGAAATCTTTTCGGACAAGGTCCACTACGCGCTCGTCTGCCGCCTGCAAAACTGGTCGCTCATCTGCATCATTATCGAGATTGTCGTCGAGGTCATTAGCATCCTGCTCTACAGCGTCATCTTTTACCGCTACTACTCCAAACGCCGCCTGCACAAGTCTATGGACATGCGCGACAAGGCCCGCTCCGACCTGTACCTGGCCCAGCTGCGCTCGCAGTCGGCGCCCAACACGCCAGGGCTCGTGGGTGGCGGTACCGCCGGGGCTGCCGGGCCCTTGTCTCCGGCTCTCTCCCAGTACGCGCTCTCGCCACGGTTCCCGCCCCAGGCCTACCGCTCGCTCGACGACATTGACGAGGGCGCCATGCCCTTTACGCCGGGCGGCCGCCACCTGGTCGAGCCAGTGTCGGCCTTTGCCAGCCAGAGCCACTCCCAGGCGTCCACTTCGGCATCGAGCCCGGTCAGCGCCTTTCGGCTGCAGCCGCCGCCCAGCAAGGCGCCCTCGGCCACGCCCAAGCTCGGCGCCGAGGCCTTTAACGGTGCTGCTGCCGCCACCGTGCTGCCGCCTCCGCCACCGGCTGCCAAGGTCAACGAGCACGCCCCGGTGGCGGCCGACGAGGAGCAGTACGAGGCCGTGCCCATTCCCGGCGCATACTCTGGCGCTGCCGTAAAGGGACCTCGGTAGACGACGGTGAGAGTGGGACAAAATGACACGAAAGCTACGCAACATTTATTTACATATCCCCCTTTTTCTCTTCTTTTTCCTTCTTTTTATCTTATTATTTCTCTTTTGTATATCAAGCTCAAAGGGATACCATAAAGGCGTTTTTGCTTTCAGGGGGTTGTATTGAGGTTAAACGAGGACGCATGGCCCGTTTCTGGCAGGAATGGAATGGCGAAAGTTAATGAGGATTAATACAGACTGAAGACATTGTCAATGAGTCACCGTGTAGGTGTGAACGAGTTCAAACTATCCTCTAAAGCAGTCGGAACAAACTGTAGAGGTGCTCATAACTAAAAACAAGTGGATTTATGATGGAAGATGACATATCACGAGTCTTATGTAATCACTGCCTGTGAGAGGCGGTCTATTCGAATAAACCACGAGGAAACAGCAAAAGCACGAGTCTCCCGTCCTTACTGCCCGATACGGGCCACCTTTGTGGGTTTCTGCTGGGCGGCCTCGTGGCGACGCAGCTCATCGGGCAGCTTGGAGACGGAGCTCTTGGAGATCATTTGCTTGAGATCGTAGAGCACGTCATTGTCCTCGCTGCCGAGAAAGGTAATGGCGACGCCGGAGAGGCCGGCGCGGCCAGTGCGGCCGACACGGTGGGTGTACTGCTCGATGGAGGTGGCCATGTTAAAGTTGATGACGAGCGAGACGCCGGCGACGTCAATGCCGCGGCCGGCGAGGTCGGTGGCGACGAGCACGTCGGCCTTGCCGAGACGCAGAGTGGCCAGAGCGGCCTCGCGCTGTTCCTGGGTCTTGCTGCCGTGCAGGGTGACGACGGAGAAGCCCATGGCGCGAATGTCGCGGGCGACCATTTCGCAGTTGCGCTTGATATTGACAAAGACAATAATGGGCGGAGCAAAGTGGCCCGACTGTAGGATTTCCTGCATGCGTTTCTTGCGGCGGTCCTCGCCGGCGACAAACTCGACGCGCTGCTCGACCGTGTCGACGGCCTCGCCGGCGTTGCCAATCATGACGGTGGCCGGGCGCCGCAGGTAGCGCTTGGCAATCTTTTCCAGCAGCGGCGGCATGGTGGCCGTGTACATCATGGTCTCGCGGTAGCGGCGCAGGGCATAGCTACCGCCGGCGGCGGACGGTGGCGGCGGCAGAGCGGCGGCCATGGCGTGGGCGTCCTCGGCCTCGTCCGTATCGGGCTTCTCGTTGGCCGTGGGCATGGCGTCGAGGATGCGGTTGAGCGGTTCCTCGAAGCCGAGGTCGATCATGCGGTCGGCCTCGTCCATGATGACGTAGCAGCACTGCGAGAGCACGAGCAGACGACGGTCGAGGCAGTCGACCAGACGGCCGGGCGTGGCCACGACGATCTCGGCGCCGTTGCGCAGCGCATAGGCCTGTTCCTCGAGCGAGTGGCCGCCGACGATGCTGACGACGGTGTAGCCAAAAGGCGCGGCAAACTTGCGAGCCTCGGTCTCAATCTGCTGGGCCAGTTCGCGCGTGGGCGCCAGGATGAGCGCATAGGGCCCGTCGTTCTTGTTGAGCTCGTCGAGCGGCGGCAGTTCTTGGATGTAGACGAGCAGCGGCAGCAGAAAAGCGGCCGTCTTGCCGGAACCCGTCACGGCCACGCCAATCAGGTCGCGGCCCTGCAGGGCAATGGGGATGGCGGCGCGCTGGATCGGCGTCGGCTCCTTGTAGCCGACCTGCTCGACCACGTCCAGCAGCGCCGCCGGCAGACCGGACTCGCGCCAGCTCCGCATCGGGTTCGGCACGGCGCCGCCCTTGGTGGCAATGCCAAAATCCTCCTTGAAGATGCGCCAGTCGCGCTCGCGCATCTCATCCAGTCGCTTGGCCGTCCAGTGCCGCATCTTTTGGTACGGCCGGTTGCGCATCTCGCGCGCTTGGAAGTAGGCCTCCATAATCTTGCGTGCCCGCTCCAGCCCGTTTTCCGGGTCGCGCAGCCGCACAAAATGCGCCTCCTTGAGCGCCTTGAGCTCGTACTCCTCCTCGTTCCAGTGCACGTTCATCGTCTTGCTGCTCGTCAGCTGGTCGCGGAACGGCGCGTCTTCTGCCTCGCGTCGTCGCTCGTCTTCCAAGTTGCGCGTGTCGTCCTCCGGGTCCCAGTCAAACTTGAACTCTTGCCCGTTGCGTCGCCGCTTCTTCTTGACCAAAAACTTGCTCTTGGACAGGTCCGGTCCCATGTACCGCTCGCGCAGCTGCTGCATCTGCGCCTGCTCCTGCACCGACGGAAGCGCCACGCCGCCGTTGCGGCCGCTTTTCCGTCCGTCGCGCTGGTCGTGGTCGCGCTCGCCCTCATGGTCTCGGTCCCAACGGCCCCCCCGGTCCTCGCCGCCGCGCCGGTGCTCCTCAAAGCTGTCCCGCCGCCGCTTCCGCCCGTCCCTTTCTCTGTCTGCCTCTTCCTTCTCCGCGCGCCTGTCCTGCCTGTCTGCCTCTTCCTTCTCCGTCTGCGCCTCCGCCTCTCGCCGCTTGCGCTCCCGCGCCTCCTCCTGCTCCCGCATCCATTCGCGCGCCCGCTGGTTCTTGCGCTGCTCCTTAAGGTACGGGTTGGCCCGCTCCTCTTCCTCCTCCTCGGCCGCCCGCCGCTCGGCCAGCAGTTGCTCCGTCTTCTCGTTTAGGTGCAGCACCGCCTCGCTCATAGGCCGTTCTGCCTTGTCTGTCGCCATTCTGCTCGTCGTCACGGCCGCCGCCGCGGTAGCCGCGCCCGGCCGAATGCCCGTGCGTCTCCGCCGTTCCGCCTCGCGCCGCATCTGCCGCGCTTTTTCCAGCTCGCGCCGCACATCGCCCTCCTCGTCCTCGCCCTCCTCGCCTCCGTTGGTCGCCGCCGCCGCCTCCGTCTTCTTGGGACGCCGCGACTTGCTCTTCAGCCGCGGCCCGTCTTCCAGTAAATCCTCGTCATCGTCGCGGTCCTGCATTTTGGCGTTGGCTGCAGACATGGTGGTGGCAGGTAATGTTGTTGAATAAAAACCCCTGCCCAAGGCTTGCTACAGTAGTGTACAAGAGTACACACAGCAACCTGACTCACGTGACTTATCGAATGCTTCGACCTTACGTGTCACGTGCAATGGTCGAGCGCTCCACTCCCGACGTCATCTCGAGTTCATGATCTCTCCTCTCAAACTTTACCAGACACGTTCACATCGCCACCTGTATCATCATGACGGCCGTTTTATACCATCTTGCGCTGCCGCAGGCCATTTTTGCCAACCCGGCGGCGTCTATTCTTCTGCCGGTGACCGTCGGTGCCACCATTGGCTATAGCACCAGACGTAAGTTATCGTGTTATTGACTCCTTTCGCTGACATGCTCTCCTTTCACTAATATGGATGTGCTTCTTTTTTTCCAAAACAAACTATTGCTCGCCATTTCTATTCTCTTGTTATTTTCACTTCTTCTGGCTCGCTATGTATCATCACCCTGTAGCTAACCGTCAGCCAACCTCGACGATGAATTCGCTCTCGCCCTCAAACAGCCGCCCTTCCGCCCGCCGCCTGCCGCCTTCGGCCCCGTCTGGACCACCCTGTACGGCCTGATGGGCTATGCGGCCTACCGTGCTGTCGGCGTGGCCGGGCCCGTGCAGTTGCCCCAGAGCACCCGCTTCGTCGGCGCCGGCCTCTACACCCTCCAGCTCGGCCTCAACTTTGCCTGGATGCCGCTCTTTTTCAGGATGCACCGCCCGCTGGCCGCAACGGTCGACGCCGCCGCCCTGCTCGGCGTCAACGCCTACCTGGCGCTGCTCTGGGGCCGCTCGGTCGACAGCGTCGCCGGCTGGTGCATGGTGCCGTATGTCGCCTGGCTGGGCTTGGCCACGTATATCAGCGCCGGCGTCACCTATCTCAACTGGGATGCGATAAAGGCAAAGAAGGTGTGACGCCGAGAGGCTACTGAAGCAGGTAGATGAATGCCGTCTCTGGACAGATGAATGCCGTCTCTGGCCACTGCAGAGTAATATAAAATAGCTCTACATCAAGTCCAATGCCGTCTAGCTTATCTACATCAAATCTGCTCAAGCCAACGGCAGCGACGTCTTGAGCCCGTCGTACACCATAAAGATAAACGCCGAGCTCGGCGCCGACCGCAGCACAGTCACGCCGCAGCCCCGGTAGAAGCCGCGCAGGCCGGCCTGCTTCCACAAGGTGCGGGTCTCCTCCCAAAAGGTGCGGCGCGGCAGCTGTCGTGCTTCGCGGCCGCTGCTGCCACTGTCGCCGACGGGCGTCGTCTGCATGCGCGACTTGACCGTGTCGGCCGGGAAGAAGAGAAAGTTGTACGACATGCCGGCCGAGGCGCCGGCGACGGCCTGCTGCCACAGCGGCAGTGGATCGGTGCGGAGCCGTTCCAGCGTCGCGGCAGCCGAGGCCGAGGAGAAGGAGACGCCGTCGCCGTCGTCGCTGGCCAGTTTTCGCTCGGCCACGCGAATGTTCCACTCGCGCAGCAGGCTCGACGTTGTCTCCTTGCCGCCGAACCAGGACGCACAGCCGCCGGCCTCACGGATCAGCGTGCCCAACTGTCCGTGCCAGAAGCCGCCGAGGCCCTCGTGGCGGTAAATGTCGCGAATGACCTCGAGCGGGCGGCGATGGACAGTGACGCTACCGCCAGCGTCGCCCTTCTCGGGCACCTGGATCTTGCACTTGACCAGCTCAATGGGCGTCAGCACAAACGACGTAAAGGTGCCGGAAAAGGCGCCCGTGAACCAGAGCGCCGGCAGCGACAGCGGCACGTCGCGCGCACACAGGCCCGACCACAGCAGCGTCTCGCGGCCGAGCCGCTCAAAGGAAAAGAGACTGCTGGTTTCGAGCGCGGCGCCGACGAGCGGCGCGCTGATGCCGCGGTACAGCCCACGCAGGCCGTCGGCGCGGATCGACTGCCGGAAACAGTCCAGAGGGCCGCTGTAGCGAAGCGGCAAATGGTCCGGCTGGGCTTGCAGTCGCACCTTGACCGTGTCAAAGGGGTACTCAATGTACTTGCCCACGACGCCGGCCGTCTGCACCGAGGGTTAGATTTGCACACACGGCCACAAAACGCCAACAGCCCACTCACGCTGCCATAAACAATGTCTTCCGTGGCCTCCATAATGGCCGCACGGCGCTCTGCCGACAAGACCGGCGTCGGACGAGGAGTCTCGGCCGACATTAGGACGGAAGAGGCCACCTTGACGTCAGGAGAAGCAGCCATGGCAGCAGCTCAGTGCCGTCGTCCGTCGAGAAAAGGAGAACACGCTCGAGCGGTAGACCCCTTTGACAAAGACGATGAGAAAAGCAAAAAAGATAAAAAACAGCGTTGCAGGCTGGCCAACTCCCCGCCACAAGGGCGGGCGAGACGACCCTCCGGGAACGCGCAAGCGGCAGCTCAAGAAGCCACCAGCGAGACGCAGAAGAATGCACCGCCGGGCACTCTTCCTAGTCTGTCCTTTTCTTCCGTCGTCGTTGCGACGGTTCGACGTCTTGGCCTGTCGTTTGTCTTTTTGTCGCTTCCTCTCACCTTTGCTTCAGTTTGCCCGGACAATGGACGGCTCGCTACCAGACCAGTGACGCACAAAATCCAGGTCCGTACGGTGCGGCGCTGTCAGGAAAGCAATGACAAAAAAAAACAAGAAACAAAAAATTAAAAAAGCAGCGTCGTATCGGCTTTTGATGTGCGGATAATAGCATCTTATCAATCGACTTTTTTTGCGGGGCTGCCGATATTGGAGGGGGCTTTCCAGGTACAATGTGCATACCCCCTTGCAGAGATGCACGTGACTGGGCACATGACCACGCTTCGCCCCTGACGCTGCGCACGCCGAACGCGGACTAGTGCTTCCCCAGCCTTCAATCATATCGCGAGCTTTTGTGTTGGCCTCCTCGTTTGAGCGCCTTTGCCAACTATTCCGTGCATTGTCCATCGCCGTTTACACCATCCCAGGCGCTTTGCATCCCGTCGACTCGCCAGCATCGCCTGTCCAACGCGCGCATTTGCGCTTCGTCCTGTTCCTGCTGATCGCTTTTTTTGCGCTGTCACCGCAGATTCTTGCCAGATCTTCTCTCATTCTACTAATTGTTCGTTCTTCTCTTTTCCCACTTGGCTTTTCCGCTCGTTTTCTTTCCTTTATCATTTTGCTCGAGTCTCTTTCTCTCTTTACCTTTTTTATTCTTCTCTTCCCGCCAGCGCGAACGCTCTCTCGTCCTCCGCCGTCGTCTGTTCCAGCTTTTTATTATTTTTCTCGCTTTCTTTCTTTTCTCTCTCTTCCTCTTTCGGTTTTCTTCTGCCTCTTCTGCTTCGTTTCTTCCACAGCATTGTGTGTTTACCTTATAGCACTGGCCTGCTTCTAGCAGTTGCCGTGCCCGTTGCCTTTACACTTCATTTCATCATCCGTTTGTCAGAGCATTGCTCCTCTGCCTCGTCATCTCTCATCTTTATGCCACTCTTGCACACTTATTCCTTGTTCCATCTCACTTTGAGCTCTATTCGGCTCATTCCTGCACTCATCATGTCTTGAACAGTCTCTAACCGGCATCATGGCGATCACAATAGGACTCTTGCCTTTTTCTGTCAACAAATTGTCTACAGCGTCGTCAGCCCGACAGAATAGAACACGCCAGGGTCTACCGACTTGAAAGAAGGACATTCCGCTGCTTCCGAGCTCGATGCCAGTGCGCAACCCATACGCTTCCGTCTAGTATTGCGCCGGCATGAGTTCCTACAGAGACGTGACGCGTTCGCCCGTCGACCGCGCATGGCCGTCACGCGACGACAGTCGGTCCAAAGACGACCGTGACTCCTACCGCGGCCGGTCTCCAGGTAGGCCACTCGCCCATGCTGCTGTGCTGCCGGCTCTTGCGCTAACTGACGGCTAGGAATGGATCGTAACCGTCGCTCTGGCCGCTCGCGATCGCCTGCCGCCGTCGATCGATATGAGCCTCGATCTCGCGTGCGCGACGACTACAATGGCGGCCGCGACCGTGACCGCGACGACCGTCGCCGTGGCGTAGGCTCGCCGCCCGCCAACATTGACCGCTACATCCCCGGCCAGCAAGGCGCGCCGCTTCCGCCGGCCTTTTCGTCGCACGACCACGGCCTGCCGCCCATGTCGAGACAGGCGCCGCACCCTCACCCGCACCAGTACCCGCATCCGCACTCGCATCAGCCGCATGCACCCGCCTCCTTCACGACCTTGATACCCGACCCGCTCAAGTTGCCGTATCAGGTGGGCTTCTCCTATTTTGGCGAGTGGTGGCGCGCCAACGAGAAAATCAAGGAGGAGAAAGAACGCCAGCGGACGGGGCGACGGCCGGAACCACGGGCGCGAGACACTCCCGAAGAGCGGGAGCGAGAAAAGGCCAAGATTCAAGCCGCCTATGACGCCTACAAGGAGGAGCTGCAGGGCAAGATGGCACGCGCCTTTGTCAACCAACACAAGGAGGAGCAGTGGTTCCAGGAGCGCTATGTCCCCGAGAACCGCAAACGCATCCGGCAGCAGTTGTGCGAGTTCCGCAAGGACTCGTACCGGCAGTGGGAGCAAGATCTCGACGCCGGCCTGTTTGACAGCTTCACGCTCGAGGGCGTCCCCAAGGGCGAGAGCATGGCCGCTGGTGGTGGCAGTGGCGGCGGCGGTGCTGGCGGCTCCTTTGAAAAGGAAGAAGGCGAGACCACGGCTGCCAACGAAATGCTGGGCGTCGGCGACCTGGTCCCGAGCGGCATGGGCTCCGACTTGCGCGACGAGAGCGTCAACCGGCCAACGCTGTTGATCAAGACCATTGCGCCCACTGTGAGCCGCCAGAACCTCGAGGCCTTTTGCCGTGAGCACCTGGGCGAGGGTGAGGGCGGCTTGCGTTTTCTGTCGCTGAGCGACCCGAACCCGAGCAAACGATACCACCGCATTGGCTGGATCATGCTGAACCCGGGCGCGTCGACGGAGAAAGCCGAGGGCGCCGACGAGGCCATGGCTTCGTCGCCCACAACAACGCTCTCTGTGGCCGAGCGGGCCCTGGACGCCATCAACAGCAAGACGGTCAAGGACGAGGTGCGCGGCGATTTTGTCTGTCATGTCGGTGTGCACAACCCGCCCAACAACCCGCGCCGAAAGGCGCTATGGGACCTGTTTTCGGCGCCGGAACGCATTGAAAAGGATTTGAGCATGGTGCAGCGGCTGGTAGCCAAGTTTGAAGACGAAGTCGGCTCCCGGTTCCAGGGCGTGCTCAAGGTGGAGGAGAGAGTGGAAGAGCTGCGGCAGAGTGGCCGGCTGCAGCCAGCCGGCAGCGCGGCGGCGGCGACAACGGGCGTATCAGTGCGCGGCGGCGGCGGTAGCGGCCATGGCAAGGCCGGCAAGCGGACGGTCAGCAAGAAGAAGACGAAAAGAGGAGTCAAAAACTCTCAGATGCTGGGCATGGATGTGGCGGCTGACGGCTTTGAAGACATGGACACGGACATGGGCGACGAGGAGGGCGAAGAAGGCGAAGAAGAGGAGGAGGGCGAGGAAGAGGAGGAGGAGGGCGAGGAAGAGGAGGCAGAGGAAGAAGAGCTGGTGGTCAAGAAGAAGCAGCTCGACCTGCTGATCGAGTACCTGCGACGCGTGTTCCACTTTTGCTTCTTTTGCGTGTTTGAGAGCGACTCGGTGCACGAGCTGTCGCGCAAGTGCCCCGGCGGCCACCTGCGGCGCCCACGCAACATGTTGACGCCGGCGGCTCGGGCAGTGGCACGCGCGAGCGCCAACGGTGAGCCGTTTCCGCACAAACGCCGGGCCGAGACGGCGACGGCGGCCGGGGTCGATGCGGAAGAGGGCGAGGTGCACGCGGAAAACGGAAATGGGCACGGCGATCGGGGCGACCGGGGCGACCGCAAATTCCGGGGAGCGGCCGCCAAGACAGAGCAGCAGTTGATGCGGGCGTACAACTGGGTGCGAACGTTTGAGGAGAAGCTGCAGCAGATTCTGGAGCCGGGCACGGTGGACCTGCGCAAGTTTGGTGGCAAGCCGGTGGAGGAGGCGCTGCAGGACGAAATGGTGCGCTTTGTCAAGCAGGAGGACGAGCACAAGTGGCGGTGCAAGCTGCCCGAGTGCAGCAAGCTGTTCAAGGAGGAGCACTTTTGGCGCAAGCACGTCGAGAAACGGCATACAGAGTGGTATGACGGGCTGCGAGAGGAGGTAAGTTTTTCTTTGCTTAATTCGTTTGCTTCCGTCTTCTGACCCCCAGTTTGAACTCATCAACGCCTATGTGTCGGACCCATCGCACATTGCTCCGTCGCGCACCGACGCCAACTCCAACGGCCATTTCCCAGCCGGCAACGGACAGACGCCGACGGGCACGCCGCGTGGCTTCAACCTGCAAAGCTATTCTCTCAACAGCGTCATGCCGCCGCTACCGGGCTTCTCGGCTTCTTCGGCGGTGCCCAACGGGTTTTCGCCCAACATGTACCACCCGGCGGCGATGCAGGCAGCAGGAGGCGTGGCCAGCTGGCAGCCCGGCGGCGGCCTGGGCGGTCTTGGTGTAGGCGATGACCGCATGGGCGGCGGCGGCGGTATTGGGCCGATTCGCCGTGGCGGCGGCATGGGCGGCGCACGCTTTAGCAATAACCGGGCGGGCCCGTACGACCGACGGCCTATGCGGTGGAGCCAAGAGGGCGGGTTTAGCGGCGGCGGCATGTACGGAAACGGCAGTGGTTTCGGCGGACGCAATGGGGGACGTGGCGGCAGTGTCGCCGGCAACGGCATGGGCGGAGGCGGTCCGGGCAGCATCATGGGTGGCGGCCCCGTTATGGGTGGCGGTGTCGGTGGCGGCGGCAGTCTGGGCAATCGATGGGGCGACGGCGGCGGCGGTGGTGCGGCGGTCGGTCCGCGGGAGGCTATTCAAGGGCGCACGCTCAAGAGCTACGAAGACTTGGACCAGGTGTCGGGAGGCGGTGGCGGCGAGTTGAACTACTAGCGAGAGACATCAAAGCGTCGGCGCGAGAGACGTACGGCGACGACGACGGCGACGACGTCAAGACGCAGACGCGACATGGCCAAAGCTTTGAGCGGTTCGGTGGACGTCGAAAGGCGCACGGCCATTCACCACGGAAGCGATTTCTGCTGTTTTGGTGCATCTGAGAGCGTTGAGGAGGCTGGTGACGGCAACGAATTTAGCAAAGTGGAAATCAAAGTCTGAGGCAGGGCTGGTGGCTGCCTGTCTGGTTGAGGCAGGGCAGGTGGCTGTCTAGAAAGAGCGGCTCAAAGTAGCTGTCGGTGGAGAGGCAGAATTGGACAGCTCAAAGTGGCTTCTGGTTGAGAGGAGGGCTTGAAGGAGCGGAATGAAAGAAAGGGGAGAAACTCAAAATGGGAAACAAAAACAATTTCAATACGAGGGCTTGTCATTGGGTGTAATAATAGGTAAATCTGTAGTAAAGCATTAGTATCTCGGAAAGTGGTCTCGGAAAGTGGTATTTACAGAGCGATGAAGATAAGCCAGAAAGTTGCTGGTGACAGCCTTGTCCGAGGGCGCCAGAGAGCAGCCACGTGACCCAGCCTGGCCGTGAAATTTCGACGCCATGCCAAAGCACCAAAGCTTTTTGCACCACTTGACGACCTCTCTTACCACCACCTCTACTCGCCTCCTGCACGCCCACCTCGACACCCAACCATGGCGTCTTCGACCGGTGCGTCTGCGGCGCAGTTTATTGAGCTGGCCAAGACGCTGCCGCCACGGCTGCTGCGATTTTTGGCGCGATACCCACCGGCAGCAATTCAAGCCGCCTCTTCGTCTTCCTCCCCGACCGGCTACCAGCAGGACACGCCCAACCCGTTCCGGTCGACCAAGCACCCGGTGACGGGCAAGTGGCACGACCCGGTGTACTCGATGCGACGGCAGGCGGAGCTGGTCAAGATGGCACAGGCCCACGGGGTACTGGACCTGCTGCCGACGTCGGCCAAGAGCCCGGAAGAGCGGCTGCGCAAGCGGGTGACCATGGGGCTGCGCGTCAAGGGCACCGGTGTCGGGCAGCACGTCAAGGGCCACCTGCACGAGCGGCACCTGGTAGCCAAGTGGGTGTCTGCTGCTTTTTTCTTTATTTTATGGGTGCTAACCACCAGAATGGACAAGCGGAGAGAGGCCATGCTCAACATGCCCAAGCTCATTCGGGAGTGGAAACAGGTGAGCAAAACGGCCAACACGCCCAAAGAGGACCATGCTGACCAGCCAGGTGGGGAGAAGGAACTGGACAAAGTTTCCCAACTAGGACGAGTATATACGGCACGGTCTGCCGTGCCGGAAGCGACAAAAGCCCTGGCGGGATGTATATACACACAATACAAAACAGACATTCACACACATTCGTTTCCAGCTGGCCGTGCTGTTGGGCCACCCGACGGTGCGGCAACGTAGAAGCTCGTATTCCTATGTGACCCTGCATCTCGTGTCCCTGTCGGTCTACCGGCTCAGCGCAATGTCGTCTATGCGGAGGATCATCTTGACCGTCTCGGCCGCCAGCTCAATCAGGCTGGTGCACACGAGCAGCGGCTGCAGCACGTTTTCCTTGGCAATGTTGGCGTTGACGCCGCCCGACTTGATGCTGACGCCGGCGTTGCGTTCGCCGCGCTCGTGCCGGGTGCGCAGGTCCGTCACCACCTTGATCGGGTTCAGACCAGCGTTCTCGGCCAGCGTGGTGGGGATGACCTCCATGGCGTCGGCAAAGGCCTTCCAGCAAATGGCCTCGGTGCCGGTCAGCTCGCGCGCGCGGCGGCTCAGCTGCGCGGCAATCTCAATCTCGGGCGCGCCGCCGCCGGCAATCAGCGCCTTTTTCTTGACCAGGCAGCGCACCACGCACAGCGCGTCGTGCAGCGAGCGCTCGGCCTCGTCGAGGATCATGTTGTTGGCGCCGCGCACAACGACGCAGACGGTGCGGCCGGTCAGGCCTGTGGCGTGCGCGGCGGCGGCGGCGGCCGTGGCGGCGGCACTGCCGGCCGACGACGACGTCAGCGACGAGCCGCCCGACGACGATGAGGCTGCCGTGCTCGACAGCGTGCCCGTAATCTTGACCATGCGCGAGCCGGACGAGCTAACCTCTTCGACCAGGTCGGCGCTGCCCAGCTTGTCCTCGGTAAACGAGTCAATGTCGGCAATGGGCTTGCAGCCAGTCGACTTGCAAATGAACTCGACCTCGTCGCGCTCAATGTCCTTGACGGCCAAAATGTTGAGCTTGGCCAGAAAGTGCAGCGACAGCTCGTTGATGGCATCGCGCAAAATCGACTTTTGGATCAGCAGCACGTTGCACTTGGCTTTTTTGATCTTTTTGACCATGTTGAGCAGATACAGGCGCTCCTCCTTGACAATCTTGTCCATTTGGCGGTAGTCGTTGACGTTGATGGTGTTTTCCATCTGCCGGTCAGCATCAGGCCAAAGCAGAGCAGGCAGGCAAACTCACATCTGGCTTGGGCGGGCTCAGCTGGAACTGAATCAGCGCAATCTTGGCCTTTTCCATCCGGATCGGTCCGCCGGCGTTTTTGAGCACGGGCTGCGTCAGGACCAGGCCGTCGACCAGCTCGCTGTCCTCAATGGTGCCGCCAACCTTTTTGATGATGCGAATGTTGCGCAGGTCGACATTGTCGGCCGTCTTAATGTCAATCGTCTTGGTCACGGCGTTGACGGCCATGGGACCCAGCAGGTTGGCGTACTGCGACACAATCTTGGACGAGAGCGACGTGTTGGCGGCCTGCAGCAGCGCGGCCGTGTCCGTCAGGGCGACGGGCTGCGACATGTCGTGCAGCACCTCGACGGCGGCAGCGGCGGCGCGCTGAAAGGCCTCGGAGATGACCGAGGGGTGGATGCCCTTGGAGAGCAAACGGTCGGCGGCGCCCAGCAGGCTGCCGCAAACGACGACAACGGACGTGGTGCCGTCGCCGGCCTCGACGTCCTGGGCGTGCGAAAGGTTGACGAGCATCTTGGCCGTCGGGTGCAGCACGGCCATGCTCTTGAGCATGGTGCTGCCGTCGTTGGTGATTATGGTCTCGCCTTTGCCGCTGCGGATCATCTTGTCCATGCCGCGCGGGCCGAGCGAGGTGCGGATGGCATCGGCGACGGCTGGGCTGTCAGTGGGATAGAGAGGAGAGAAAAGAAAGAAGAGGAAAAGCGAGAAAGAAAGAAGAGAGAAAAGAATGAAGAGAGAAAAGCAAGAAGAGAGAAAAACAAGAATGAGAAAAAGCAAGAAACTCAAAATACACACCTCGTGCTGCCACAATATTGGCCGCCCGGACAGCCATCGGCTTCTCCTTGTCCTGGAAAGTCAGTATGCTGCGATCCAGCTGCCGTGATTCTCTTGTAGAGATGCTTCCTCCTGATCCCTTTATCGTCAACTCACTCGAAAGGTCGCATTCGAAGGGCCGCTGCCCATGGGGGCGACTGTGGCCATGCTGGCAGGTGAAATATGTGTGAATGAGAGGAAACGTTCAAAGGACGCTTGTCGTGTTGCTGGTTCGCGGTGCTGCTCTTCTCGTTGGGCCTGTTGCTGTGGCTGCACGGAAGCTTTTCTCAAGCTCAATTTGGCGGGGCTAAAAAAGACGGTGATAACAGTGGCAGTTATTTTTGCAGTAGCCTATCAAAGCTGACAAAGAGAGGTGGCACGCCCAAGAGCATTAGCCTCATACGTCTTAGCGCAACAGCCACCTGGAGCTCAAGGCAGCGAGGCTTACGCTGTGTTGATTCAACACATCACGACGAGACGACCACTCAACGACGCAACCACGCAACGAAGACAATCGCGCAACGACGACATCCAAGCAACGACGCGACTGTTGCTTTGCGGACATTTTGGTTTATCATTATTCTGTCGTTACATTGCATCTCTTTTCTTTGAAAGGCCGAGCCCGTCTGCAACGCATTTTCCGTCACCATGGTAAGCCTCTCTTGATGCTTTACGACGACGTTTGTCCCCCGATGCTGCTGTTTTTACTGACAGACGACAGCCTACTGCAAGGGGTCGTGACTGGGAAAAGTACCAGAAGAAGTTTGCCGACGACGAGATTGAGGAGAAGAAGATTGCGCCTCTGACCGATGAGTACGTCGCGCCGAACGAGAGGCGTTGAGGGAGACAAGGCTGACCGCAAAGGGATATCCAAGTGCTCAAGACCTACGGCGCAGCACCATATGGTGCGGCTATCAAGAAGCTGGAGCAGCAGATCAAGGAGAAGCAACAGAGTGTAGACGAGAAGATTGGCGTCAAGGTATTTCCCTTTTGCTTTCTGCTTTTGCTTCTGCCTTTGCTTTTTGCTCCTGCTTTCTGCTTTCTGCTGACCCTGCACCAGGAATCCGACACCGGCCTAGCACCACCGCATCTATGGGATGTGGCCGCCGACCGCCAGCGCATGTCGGAGGAGCAGCCGCTGCAGGTGGCGCGCTGCACCAAGATCATTGCCGACGAGCAGGACGACGCAAAGAGCAAGTACGTTATCAACGTCAAGCAGATTGCCAAGTTTGTCGTGCAGCTGGGCGACCGCGTGGCGCCGACAGACATTGAAGAGGGCATGCGCGTCGGCGTAGACCGCAACAAGTACCAGATCCTGCTGCCGCTGCCGCCCAAGATCGACGCCAGCGTGACAATGATGACGGTCGAGGAGAAGCCCGACGTGACCTATGGCGACGTGGGCGGCTGCAAGGAGCAGGTGGAAAAGCTGCGCGAGGTGGTGGAGATGCCGCTGCTGTCGCCGGAGCGCTTTGTCGACCTGGGCATCGACCCGCCCAAGGGCGCGCTGCTGTACGGGCCGCCGGGCACGGGCAAGACGCTGTGTGCGCGCGCCGTGGCCAACCGCACGGATGCGACGTTTATCCGCGTGATTGGCAGCGAGCTGGTGCAAAAGTACGTGGGCGAGGGCGCGCGCATGGTGCGCGAGCTGTTTGAGATGGCGCGCACGAAAAAGGCGTGCATCATCTTTTTCGACGAAATCGACGCCATTGGCGGCGCGCGTTTCGACGACGGCGCCGGCGGCGACAATGAGGTACAGCGCACGATGCTGGAGTTGATTACACAGCTCGACGGTTTCGACGCGCGCGGCAATATCAAGGTCATGTTTGCCACGAACCGGCCGTCGACGCTGGACCCGGCGCTGATGCGTCCCGGCCGTATCGACCGCAAGATTGAGTTTGCCCTGCCGGATCTCGAGGGCCGCGCCAACATTTTGCGCATTCACGCCAAGAGCATGTCTGTCGAGCGCGACATTCGCTGGGAGCTCATCTCGCGTCTGTGCCCCAACGCCACCGGCGCCGAGCTGCGCAGCGTCTGCACCGAGGCCGGCATGTACGCCATCCGCGCGCGACGCAAGCTGGCTACTGAAAAGGACTTTCTCAGCGCCGTCGACAAGGTCATCAAGGGCAACCACAAGTTCAACTCGACGGCGTCGTACATGCAGTACAATTAGCGGGCGCGCAAGGCCGTCCGGTAGATCAAGGCGAGACGGAGTTGTGGTCTGTAAGAGTATCATAATATGCAATTGTTTCAGTCTTGATTCATTAGAAGACTGTGAATTCGTAAGCATCCTATGGTGTAAACAATCCTAAAGGGATTCATTAGAGGACCCTGTCTGAACTCGTATGCATCCTATGGTGTAAACAACCTCAAAGGGACTCAAAGAATCCAAGCACAACCATAAACACTGCTGCAGCTTGTAAGGATATAATAGCTATGCTGACTCCTTTATCCAACGCCAGTCCCATGCCCGCAAAACCTGTCCTTTCTGTCCTAGCCTACCACATACGGCATACATCCAAAGCAAACCACATTGCCGTCCTGGCCCTGTTCGACACAACACCGACTGCAGACCATGCGTCGGTGGCCACGGTTTTCGGCCGACCATGGCGGCAAACGTCGCGAGTTGGCCTCTGGGTTGCCCATCTGAGCGTCCTTTTCACCGCGCCATAATGGTTGTCCCCTCTGTCGTTGCGGCTGCTCCTCGTCTTGGTGTTTTTCCTGCTTCGCTTCCTGGTCCGGCCGATGCAGTGGCTGCTGCTCGTCTGGCCGTTTGGCTTCTGGGTGAAAGCCCTCTGGCGCGGCCTCCTCCCAACCCGGGCACTCTCTCAGGCAGACAAAGCACGTGCGCCGCCCACAGCCTTCGCAGTCGGCCAGCGAGGCCAGGTCACACTTTCGGCGTGGCCGGCGCTGGCAAATGTGGCAGGGCTGCAGCAGCGACGCCGAGGCCACGGGGCCCGACACGGCCGACAGTTTGCGGGCAGCGCCGTCCAGGTCGTCGGGGTTGCCGCTGCCGCTGCTGTCGGCGTCGCCGCTGTCGTCCAGCCGGAGCCGTTTGGTGCGGCTGAGGGGGATGATTTTTCGGTGGAGAGAAGAGGAGGCCGCGGCCGCGAGGGTCCGGCGGCTGCGGTCGGCGTCGGCGTCGTTTCCCTGCAGCAGAATGGTGACAACGTGGTCTTGGTTGGACGCGGCTGCGGCCGCAGTTGTCGTAGAGGCTCTCAGAGGTGTTGCCTGAGCATAAACGTCACATTCCTCCCGCCGCCGCTTCTTTGCGAGCATGCTGTTGCCGGTGCTGGCGCTGTTCCCATCGACGAGACAAAAGACGGGATCCTCTTGGGCCGACGGCATGCTGCCGCGAAATACAGGCCAGGACACGACAAGGACTCCTTAGAGGTCGATCAAAACAGCAACAAGGTCGGCGTCGGATGACTTGGTTTCGTAGTCGGCCGAGTCGCCGCGCAGCAATAATGGCACAAAACAAGTAGAGCGACCGTCCAACGAGATGAGTTCTTGCGTTTGTCTATACTCTCTGTCGGAAGCAGTGTTGTGTTGGAGAGTGAGACGATTATGGCTCCCAGTCTTCTGCTTTTCCCCCGTCTCTGCTCACTGTTTTTAGCAGTCTTTGGCGACGCGCTCAGCCCTGTTGCTCCAAGCCATAGACTGCTTACCTGAGCGTACTTACCTAATCCTCCCCTGAGCCTGAATGCGTCACATGGCTTCGGCGCCGGGCACAGTAGGACACAGTGTACGCACCATCCCTTGCGCGATTCCTACTGGCTCACAGCGGGCATTCACTGGCCAGTCCCCACTCGTCGGAATTTAGGAACAAAAGGCTCTCTCGCTGTCCCCCAGAAAGTCCACTTTTGCTCGTTTCTCCCGTCCCCTCCCTTCTCTTCTCTCGCACCCTTTTCGAGCCGAAAACCGATTTTGACTTGTAACGTTTCCCACAACACCGCCAGACTGCATCTCCAAGTTTGTCCGTTTTTTCCATCGCCATCAAATCCGTCGAGGATTTCATCGCCAGTGACGAAACGAACCGTTTCCAGACACAGTCTTTTTCCGTAATCCCATTCAGCCATATTTCCATATTTCCATCTTTCCATCGGGATCCCAGATTACGACCAACTCAACTCGGCCATCAAGATATGAGTCGCGCCGGCAAACTTGCCCCCGAGGTCAATCGGTACGTGCAATGTGATTTGCGGTTTTACGTTTTCGGAGCTGAAAGCCGATGGGATGGATGGTGATGGAGACAATGCACAGGGATGGGACAAGACAGGCTAGACGAGCTTTCCTTATCCAGCGCGTGCCATCTTTCATTGTGATCTTGTCCCCGTATTGCCATTTACCCTGGCGGTTGTCAGCGTGTTTGCCGTTTTGCTCAAGCCGTTCATCGCTAACATTTCATTTAGAGCTTTGTTCGTGAAGAATCTAAGGTACGCGCCCGACGCGACGCATCTCAAACGTTATTCTATCGACCTTGACTAACTGGACTGCAGCTACAACGTCACGCCCGAGGAGCTCTTTGAGCTGTTTGGCAAGTTTGGCCCTATTCGGTAAGTGACAATGGCACAGAGGTCATCACAAGGCCAACCGATACTGACTCTTGACAGCCAAGTTCGTCAGGGCATTGCCACCAACACCAAAGGAACGGCCTTTGTCGTCTACGAAGATGTCATGGATGCAAAGCAAGCCTGCGACAAGTTGAACGGTTTCAACTTTCAGAACCGTTACCTTGTTGGTGAGTCTTTTTTTTTCTTCCCTTTTTTTTCCCTCTTCTCTTCCCCAGCTAACCCCCTTAGTTCTATACCACCAACCCGAGAAGATGGCTCGTTCAAGAGAAGACCTCGACGCGCGCAAGGAGAGTTTAGCGCAGCTCAAGAAGCAGCACGGCATCGATTGACGATTAGACGGGCCTGCCGACCGCCTGCCGCCGGCAGCTTCACCGCTGTCGCGACGCCCTGCAGGCCCGTCTTCATCTACCACCACCGCCGCTCGGCCGGTCTCGTCGGCTTCGGCGGCATCGTCGGCGGCGTCGTCGTCCACGGCCGCCTCCACATCGGCCGTCACCATGTCGGTGAAAAAGTCGCTCTCTGCCTCGCCGCCCACTTCCTTGCACCGAGCTCGCGTCTCGACGTCGACCAACAGGGCGGCTGCACACGCTTCCCCCGGCACCGCGGCCAAGCCAAGGACGAGATCGACGACGACGACGACAGCCTCGACGCGGACCGTCCAAAGGCCTCAATCCTGCTCAGCCTCGGCCACCGCCGCCACACCCGCAAAGAAATACAAGCAGAGTTTCTCCGACCACGCTCGCAGTGCCATGCCCGTCTTTGTCCGTCGTTTTCTCTCCACGGTGCCCGAGTGCGCCTAATTTCGATCACGAGACTCGATCGATGTTGACTTTTATTTGACGAGACTCGATCGATTATTTTGACTTTCATTTGTTACTATTATCATTCTGCTCTTTTACAACACCGCTCTTTTTTCTTCTTGACTGGTTTTGGGGACGGACGAATTTTTTCGGCCCAGCCATGGCTACAGGTTGACAGGCGTCAACTTGTGTCTTTGGTGTATTTGGAGGAAGAGACTGACCATCCGATCATTCGCCTCGCAGCCAATTGCTGCCCGTTTTACTATTTTTACATATTCTTTTGAGAACCACCAGATAGGGAGTCCATTTGACTTGATTGTATTGAACCCTGACAAGTTTCTACTTTTGTCGCCATGTCGTGGATTCCGTGGCAATTTTCCCGTGGAGACAGCGCAACGTACAGCGGATGCCTGGCCAGGCGTGCCAACGGCAGAATGCCGAGAAATAACCGTCTGTTGGTGACGTTGCATCCCTTTTCTGGATGGGATACGTCTGCAAGTAACTGCCTGTATAGATACACGTGATTGTCAAGCTACACGTGACACTGCATTAGCTCCCGAAGTAGCGTAGGCTGCTGCTGCTGTACCCCCGCCCAAGGAGTTGTGGAAATGAGAGCCCACGAGATATCACAGCCTCTCCTTTTCCCTCCCATTGTTACCTGTTGTGCGATACAGCCGCTTTTCATCCTGGGCTGCTGTCGAACCGTACGGCCATTGCCAAAGACGCAACAATCAGCATGTCTGGGTACTGATAGATTTGGCTGATCGGACGTGTCTGCGTCATCTTTCTCATCTCCCTTTTGTCACTTTCCTTTGGGTTTTGGGAGAGCTTTCCTTTGTCTTTGAGCGTTGCATTTGCGTCTGGGCGAGGCTGCTGGTCAACCTCTTGTTCTCTGGTTTCTTGTCTTGTTTCTTGTTCTGTCTGTTTGGCTTGACAATTTTCCGCTCCTGATCGTACACCTCGACCTCGACCGCCTCTCGACCGTCCTCGACCTCCTCGGATCAATACCGCCTCTCGACCGTCACCTCGACCTCTGACACATCTCCGAAACAATGACGCCGTCCTTGTTGCGTCCGCTGCTGTCTCTGGCCGCCGGCTGTGTGGCCGTGCGAGGCTCGGCCGTGCTGCCGGGCGTGGCCCCGGCTGTTGTCGTTGTGGACGTGGCACTGCCCTGGCCCGCCGAACGCGTGGCTGCTGCGGCGTCGTTGGTGGTTTCGACGGTGTCGGTTCCGGCGGCGACGGCGACGGCTGTGGCGGCGCCCGAGGACCCTCCCTCGGACTCGTCTGACTACCCCCCCACGGACTCTACCGACTACCCTCCCCCGGACGCTTCTGCCGACTACCCTCCCCCCCCCGACTACCCTCCGCCGCCCGACTACCCGCCGTACCCGTCCCTGTCGCCCGGCGAATGCCGCTTAATGGGCCCGTTTGCCATTTTTGTGCAGCTCGGCCTCGGCGCCTTGGCGCTGCTGTCGCTCGTGTACAAGCGCTGGCGCGAGCGGCCGCAGCGGCCGGTCAAGATTTGGTTCTTTGACGCGTCCAAGCAGGTGTTTGGCTCGGTGCTCGTGCACATGGCCAACATTTTCATGTCACTGCTGACGTCGGGGCGCTTCAACGTGGCGCTGGGCGGCGCCGCCGTGGTCGGCCGCGAGGAGCCTTATGTGCCGAACCCATGCTCCTTTTATCTCTTGAACCTGGGCATCGACGTGAGTTTTGTTTTGTTTTTGCTTTTTTTTGCTTGTTTTTGCTTGTTGTTTTTCTTGTTTCTGCTTGTTTTTGCCTTTTCCGCTCCCCCTGCTGACCTCGACAGACGACGCTGGGCATCCCGATTCTCATCTTTTTGCTGCGTCTGCTGACGGCCCTCGTCGCCTACACCCCCCTGGGCCAGCCGGCGGCGTCGGTGCAGTCGGGCAACTACGGCCAGCCGCCGCGTGCCGGCTGGTGGCTCAAGCAGAGCATGCTCTACTTTGCCAGCCTGCTGGGCATGAAGCTCTGCGTGCTCGTCATCTTCTTGGCGCTGCCCTGGATCGCGCACGTGGGCGACTGGGCGCTGCGCTGGACCGAGGGCAATGAGCAACTGCAAATCGTCTTTGTCATGATGCTCTTTCCGCTGCTCATGAACGCCATGCAGTACTACATTATCGACAGCTTCATCAAGGAGCAGCCACAGACGGCCGCCGTCGACGACCACCGCTCGCGCGTGCTCTACGACCACTTGTCCGACGACAATGAGAGCAGCGCCGACGACGCCGACGACGACGACGACTCGGCCGCCGCCGACGCCGACAATGAAGACTCGGACCACGAAGACGGCGCCGCCAGCCTCGACGCCAGCAGCCTCGACGACGCTGTCAAGAGCAAACGCGCCGCCGCCGCCTCGGTCCGGCCGCTCGTCGTCGCCGCCGCCGAGTCCGAGTACTACGACCCCGATCGCGATGCCGACAGCCGCACCGTCATTGGCAGCAGCGCAAGCCAGCAGTCTCGGCCGCCCACCGGCAAAGAGGCCTAGGCGGGTCCCTTGCACACGTTTTGTCATTTGCGGAGTTTGTTGGGATACCTGGAAGCGTGTTTCTTGTTCGCTTTTCGCCCCACTGTTGCCACTTTTTTTCCTTTACTCTTGCCGCCTTTTCTTTCATCTCGTTTATATAGACTTTCATTCTGTCTCTTCGCCCGTAAACAATCAGCATTATGGTATATGGCATAAATAGCAAACACGGCCGTGACAAGAAAATAGTATACACGCCACCTCCAACGACCCCCTTGATTCCGCTAGTCTTGGCGCCGTCATCGCTCGTACCGCGGCAGAGGCTCCGGGTCCGCACCACCGTGGATGTGGCCCTGCCCGTGGCCGTCGCCATTGTCGTGGTCGTCGCCTCCGGCCGCCGCCTCTCCGCCGCCGGGCCCCTCGGCATGGTACAGATCGTCGTCGTAGTCGTAGTCGCCGTAGTCGTAGCCGTCGCCCGCGTCGTCAGCATCTGCGTCGTGCTCGCCGTAGTCGTCCAACAGCACCGGCGCACTCGGTCCAGCGTCGTCGCCCAGCAGCACCGGCGCACTCGGCCCGACGTCAAAAGGCAGCACCGGCGCACTCGCCCCCGCCCCCCCCCTCGGCCGCTCCGCCACGCTCCGGCCGCGCGCCGCGCCCGCCGCCGTGCCCTCCTCGCAGTCCTCGGGAAAATCGGGCGGCGCACTGGCCTCGGCCATGAGACGGCGGCGCTCCAATTCCTGCTTGTCTTCGCCGCCAGCCACCACCATGGCCATATCGTCCCATGTCGGCGCCGAGGGCGCAACGGCGACGCCCGAGGCGCGTCTGCTGCCGCTGCCGCTGGCCTGGCACGCAGGCTGGCTCGGCAGCAGCTGCATCTCGGCACGCCGGATCCGGTCCTTTTCCGACAAAGGGGCCGTGGCCGCGGCCAGCATGGCGGCCGACGGCACATAGTC
Source organism: Graphilbum ipis-grandicollis (assembly GCA_019925625.1). Taxonomy (NCBI): domain Eukaryota; kingdom Fungi; phylum Ascomycota; class Sordariomycetes; order Ophiostomatales; family Ophiostomataceae; genus Graphilbum; species Graphilbum ipis-grandicollis. The sequence goes on from JADHKH010000035.1 coordinate 40,563, forward strand.
GGGGGCGCGGGCGTGCATCGGCGCAACAGAGTCGGGGGCGTGGGCTTGCATCGGCGCAACAGGAGCCGAGCGCGACTCCGGCGCTGCTGGATACCGGGGGTCGCTGTACACGGCCGAGGACGGCCCGCCGCTCGACGCCTGCCAGGCCGGCCATTTGACGTCGGGCTGCCACGGCGGCGGAGGAGCCGGCGCCGACGCGGGGCCCGGCAAAGGCGGCAATCCCGGCGAAAACCCTCCGGCGGCCGCCGTCCCCGTCCCCGTGGCGGCCGCGGCTGCCGCCACCCCTCGGTTCCGCAGCCGGCTGCTGTCTGTCGTGCCGACAACCACCTCAAAAGCCACATAGACTACGCCCTTTTGGCGCCGCAGCTGGTCCGTGTCGACAATGTGGTGGTGGTTGATGCTGGTGGCGCTGCTGGCGCCGCCGTCGCCACTGGCCAGCCCCAGCCCGAGACCCAGCTCGGCAAAGCCCAGCCCGCCGACACCGCCGGGTCCTGTCGTGGTGGTGGTCGTTGTCGTCGTCGTCGTGCCCGTGCCCGTGCCCGCCTGCAGCAGGCTCGCCAGCTTGCCGCCCAGGTCGACAATGACCTCGAGCTGGTACTTGAAGCTAATCATGTCGCCGGGCACGCCTTGGATGGTGGCAAAGGCGTCCTCGGGCACGCGCACCGACGCCGTCACGCTCGCCTGCAGCGTGCGCGGGTCAATAATGAGCGGGCTAAAGGACTGCGACAGGTCTTTGCGGAAGACGCTGCAGGAGCTGGCCGATGAGAGCGACAAGCCGGCCAGGCCGGCCTTGGATTTCGGGTAGCGGGGGGGAGCGCCCGCACCCGTGTCGGCGGCAACAGCAGCGGCCGCCGCGCCAGCAGCCTCGCCCGTGCCGGCCGGTAGCGTCTGTGTGGTGTCGGTTAGAAAAGACGACGACGACGAGGGGTTCGAGACATTGTCGCCGCCGGCCGCCGCAGCAGCGCCGTTGCGGCTGCTGCTGGCGCTTCGCCCTTTGGCCTTAGTCTTCTTTCCGCCGCCACTGCTCTCGTCGGCCGTGCCGGGCGCCGAGTCGATGCGCCCCTGCCGGTACAGCGTGACAATGACGCCGTACAAGCTCTTGATGCGCTTAATGTGCTGCACGTTGATGCGCACACTGATAGTGTCGCCCGGCAGACAGCCGCCCTTGAGCAGCTCAATGGTGGCATTAATGGTGCGCTCGTCGGGCAGCGTGATGACGGTCACGGGGGGGGCGGCTGCCGTCGTGGTGCTGCTGCCGCTGCCGCTGCCGCCGGGGGGGGGCGAGCGGGCTAGCGCGCGCAGGCTGGCGTCGGGCACAAAGGCCGAGGTCGAGGCCGATGCGGCGCCGCCTGAGCCGCTGCCGCCGCTGCCGCTGGCAAAGCTGTCGGCGCTCATCTCGCTGCGCATGTCGGTCGGCACGGGGCTGCGAGGGGCGTCGTCGTCGCCGCGGTCGTCCGAGAAGCGGCCGCCGTCGAGGGCGCGCTGCGTGACGACAATCTTGCGCTTGCGCGAACGCCGCGAGATGGGCTCCAGCGAAATGGTGCGTGGCCGCGGCTTGGGAACGCCGCCGACGTCAATGTGGTGCACGAGGTGGATGCGGCGCTCGCACGATTGCGTGGGTGCGACCGTGGTCGGGCGCGTGAGGGTGGCGGTGACAACGTAGGAGATGGAGCCGCGTTCAAACTGGGGGTTAGTGACAGAACAAGACGACAAGACAACAAGACAACAAGACAACAAGACAACAAGACAACAAGACAACAAGACAACAAGACAACAAGAAACACTCACATCGATGCTGCTGGGCAGCCCTTGCGCCGGAAAGATGAGGTCAAACAAAAACTCGTACTTGCCGGGGTCAAGCCGGCCGGTGCCGCAGAGCACCATCTCGTCGCGGAAGAGCAGCGTATGGCCGTTGGTGTGGTCGCGGCCGGTGCTGCTGCCTTTGGCGCCGGCGCCGCTGCCGCTGCCGACTTTCACATCCGCAACGTCCGGCACCACCGCCGCCGCCGCGCTGGGATCCTTGAACACGCGCACCAGCCCGCGCAGCGACACGGTCAGGTGCGTGATGCGCAAGGGCTTGACCACGACGAGCACGACGGCGCCGGGCACGTGGTCACCGGCGGCGTACTTGCGGTGGGGCTCGGCCGGGCGGATGTGAAAGTCGGCGACGGTGCGGGTGTGCGGGCGCAGCGGGATATGAAGCCGGGCAAAGAGGGAGCGTCGGCGGGAGGGGGGCGTCGAGGGGGGGGGCGTCGAGGGGAGAGGAGCCGTCGAGGGAAGGGGCGTCGAAGGGAGAGCAGCCGTAGAGGGGGGCGCCGTCGAGGGAAGAGCCGTCGAGGGGGGAGGAGCCGTAGAGGGGAGGGCCGTCGAGGCTGTCGATTCAGCCTCTCCGCGAGAGCCGGAGCGTCGAAAAGGGCCTGCCGCCGCCGCCGCCACCGCCGCCCTTGACCCGATCACGGACACTCCAAAAGGCGACGACGGCGACGGCGCACAAGAGTCGCCCATGGAGAGAAAAAGAGTGGCCGCAAGATAGAAATCAGCAATAACCAAAGGACCAAATCAGACGCCAAGCCGATGCTTTTTTAATGTCCCTCGTTCGTCTCCCTTTCCGGGCGCCTGCACCTGGCCCGTCAATCGGAGCGCCAAAAATAAACAGAGTTATCAATAAATGCTAATACTAAATCATATAATGCCAAGTCGGATATGGCCGGTGCAGAGACGGGGATGGATGGGTTGTTGTTCTCTTGGCAAGTGGCAGAATTCCGTATTGCTTTTTACCATGGCAGTCGCTTTCCTCTTTGGCCCAAACTGGGTGGCTGGCCACGTTACACTGGCACGCCCAAGACCGCCGTTCTGGACCCGCCTATTCCCCCTAACGCGGGGTGGCTTGGCTCTGCTGACTGAGCTTGTCATTTGCTGGGGCCCCTCCCTGTCTCCGCACTAGCCTTTCCCGTCTTGGCGATCGGGAGTGTGTATTTCGTAAGCCGGACGGTAATACAGTAATAAGATACTACTAATACAGCACTTTAAGCCCAGATACGCTATTTTCGTAAGCCCAACAGATTACAAGTGAAAACAACAATTGTAATTACAATACTCCGTATGCAATACTAGCTACGCTTCGCGTAATCTAGCTAGTATGCAATATGCTAATGCTCTTAACGTGATGCTCCAACGCCGGAAATGCAAGACCTCATACGACCTCGCCGTCCAAAATGCTCTGCAAAATGTCGGCGCCCGGCCCGTCCAGTGTCTGCTGCAGCTCGTTTTCAGCCACGCAGCTCGCCACCTGTTTCTCATCGCTCGCACTGCCGCTGCTGCCCGCTTCCACGAGCACACCGCCGCCGCCGCCCAAGCCGTTGCCGCCGCGCCGCCGCCGCCCGCCGCTGCCCGGCGTCATCTGCGCCATGGCCGCAAACGAGCTGCTGCGCCCGTCGACGGCCGTGACCAGCGACAACGTCTCCAGACTGCCCACCACCTCGCGGAACTCGGAGCTCGATAGCGGGTGCAGCACCGCCGCCCGCTTGCACATGCGCGTGTAAGTGTCGAACAGCGCCTTGACCGTCGGCGCCACGCTGGCCTTGGACGACCGTGGTGTCCGCAGCAGCTTGGCCGGCCGCCCGGGCTTGTTCGGGGATGCCGCCGCCGCCGCCGCTCCTGATGCCGCCGCTGCCGCTGCCGTCGCCCGGTTCCACTTCTCCAGCGCCACCAGGGCGCAGAGTGCCGCTTTTTGCTGCAGGTTGAGCCCGCGCAGCCGTTGTTGCGCGCCGTTGCCAAAGGCCGCCGCCGTGACTCGGTTGAGGTGGCTAATCGACACCCGCGGCGCCGTCTCTAGTGTCAGGCTGTGCAGGTAGGTTGCCCAGGACGCCGTCGCCGTCGTCGGCACGGCCAGTGTCGCCAGATTTATGTTCTCGCCCAGGGGCTGCTTGGCCACGGCGCCGCCCCGCTGCTCTGTCTGGTACCGCTCCTTGGTCTCGGCCTCGATCAGGTCCAGCGCCCGCCGCAAAATCTCAAAGGCTTTGCGCAGGTCGCCCGTCTGGCTGGCCACTTTGCGCGAGCACAGCTCAATGGCGGCCGGGTGGAACAAGGGTAGGCTGGTGGCCGTCGCGCCGGCCTCTGTGCCGGCGGCCCGCAGGCTGTGCAAACGCGTTGTGACAATGTTCTTGATCTGGGCCGCCGTGTAAGGTAGAAACGGCAGCAGCTCCGGCTGCAGGTTGCGCGACTTGAGTCGCGGCAGCAGGCGGTCCGTTAGGTCCAGCGCATTGGCAATTCCCACCAGCACCAGGCGCGACGTCTTGAGCATCGACCAGCCAATCACGCGGTACAGGCTCTCGAGGTCGAGCGTCAGCACATGGTCGACCTCGTCCAGGACCACGAGATACTTGGGCGCCTCGGCCGTCTGGGCCTTTCGCTTCGGCACAAACATGCTCTGCAGAGCGTCAATGGCCTCGGCCTCGGTCGTGACAAGGGCAGCCGCGTCGCCGTCCTTGTCGTCGCGCAAAAGACGCAGCAGGGTTAGGTACAGGTCGGCCGACGAGCGCAGACTCATGCAGTTGACGTAGGCCTTGCGCACCGCTGCGCGGCCCAGCGAGCTGCACGTCGTCTCGGTCACTTCGTTGACCATGGCGCTCTTGCCGGTGCCGGGCGGGCCGCTGACGTAAAGACAGCCCCCGGTGCTGCCGGTGTCGTTGGCCTCGTCGGGCTGGCACCGCTTCAAAAAGTCAGACAGCCGCTGCCGCTCGTCGTCGCGGCCGACCAGCGCACCGGTCGTCGAGCTGCGTGCAAACAGCTGGCGCGCCTGGTGGTACACCGAGAACTGTCCGTGGCTGCTTTCGCTGCCAGAGGACGGCGTCCGCGGCGTCATGGGCGTCCGCGGTGTGCCTGGCGTCCGCTGCGACCACTTTCCGGCTGACATGACGCGGAAACGCGGCGTAACCGGCGTGACCGGCACCCGGGCCGGGGTTGCAGCGCCGAGGCCGACATGGCGGAACCGGGGCGTCGAAGGAGTGAGCGGCGGGCCCGAGGGCGACTGTGTTGCTGAAAGAGGTGCTTTTGTGGTTGTGGTGGATTTTAGGGGAGATTGTGATGCTTTTGTTGGTGCCGCTTCGAGCGATGATGCTGCCAGCGCCTCTTCAAAGGTGGCGTTTGCCGGGTCCTGGTTCTCATCGTTGATGACAAAGTTGCGCGTCTGCCGTCTTGGCCGCTTCAGTGGCAGCGAGTCTGCAGCGTATTAGCGAGGAAGCAAAATGAGGCAAAAGAAGAGGTCAAGACATGAACGATGATCAAAAACGTACCTTTGTCGACACGGCTCCGCTTGCCGAGACTGGAGGCCATGCTGGAAGGAACGACGGAATGTGAAGCAGGAGCAATGGCGAATTAAGATGGAAAATACAGGAACGATGGACGAGAAAAGAGCGAGGCAGAGCTTGGTTCTGAGAAAAGAAGGACCGAGGGCGTGGCAAGTGAAGTTGTCGAAAGAAGGAAATTGCAATGCAGAAAAGACACTTGAATAGAGACAAAAGGAAACGAAGGAAAGCACGTCCTTCCATTGACAATAATAGGAAAAATGAGGAGACCCACTGCCATTAAACCGACGCGCCACTCTACACGACGCGTTCGCGAACGCGTCGCGCACGTGACGGAGCGCGTCTTACGACTGAGGGGTGTAATTCGAAACAGTCTGAAATAGGTATCCGCACTGTCGCACTGTGTTTACCTCATGCGCAGCTTTGGGTGAGCCTGGCCGGCTCGGGCGAGTACGATCGGCTCCCCCGCCCGGAGACACCCAAAGAGGCAAATCAGACAGCTACTGCCTTTTACGTTCTTGATTCAAGTTTCCTGAGCCTGTCATGTCTGGGTCAACTCTAGATTCTACCTGACTTGGTACGCTAGATTCCACTTGACTTGGTTGACGAGTGCTGCTTTTGATTCCTCGTCATCTTGTCCGGACGACAGCTGTAAAAGCTCTGGGATCGCACAATGTCTGACTGTCCGCTCGGATACAATGCCGCCGTCGAGTCTTTTCGGGAGCATGAATATCCCATGTTAAAGGGTGAGTAGCAAGGCCTCTTTCCTCTTTTTTTCTCTTTCTCTCCTCTTCCCTCTCTTCTCTCCTCTTCCTTTCCCTCTCTCTCCTCTTCGCTCTCTCTCCTCTTCGCTCTCTCTCCTCTTCCCCGCTAACTCACAAGACCATATTTATCTCGACCATGCCGGGACGACGCTCTACAGCCGCTCGCTCATGGACCGCTTTGCCGGTGACATGATGGCCAGCTTGCTGGGCAACCCGCACGCAGCCTCGCCGTCGTCACAGGCGGCCTCGGACCTCGTCGAGGACGTACGACAGCGCACACTTCGCTTTTTCAACGCCGACCCGGCCGAGTTCGACCTGGTCTTTGTGGCCAATGCCACGGCCGGCGCCAAGCTGGTGGCCGAGGCCATGCGGGCGCTGCCCGGGGGTTTCGACTACGTCTACCACGAGGCCTGTCACACCAGCCTTGTGGGGGTGCGCGAGGAGGCGCAGGCGAGCGTGTGCGTGACGTCGGCCGAGGTGGAGGAATGGGGGCGAGGGGACAGGCCGGTAGAATCACCAGTCTCTGACCGTGTCTCGACCTCCTCCTCGCCCTCCTCGACCCCTCCCGCCCACACCCTGTTCGCCTACCCGGCACAGTCCAACCTCGATGGCCAACGATTTCCGCTGTCCTGGGCGCGGCAGCTCCGCCTCCACAACACCCCCCCCCACATCCTCCTCGACGCCGCGGCCTTTGCGTCCACCAGCCCCCTCGACCTGGGCGATGCCGCCGCGGCGCCCGACTTTGTGCTCGTCAGCTTCTACAAAATCTTTGGCTTCCCCGACCTCGGTGGCCTGTTCGTGCGCCGTGCCGCCGCGCCTCTCTTTGCCGCGCGCCGCTACTTTGGCGGCGGCACCGTCGACATGGTCGTCTGTGCGCCGGCCTGCGAGCAGTGGCACGCGCCCAAGATGCTGGGCGGCCAGCCGCTGCACGCGCGCCTCGAGGATGGCACGCTGCCCGTGCACAGCATTGCGGCGCTGGGAGCGGCGCTGGACACGCACGCGGCGCTCTTTGGCGGCATGGCTGCCGTGGCTGCACACACAGGCGCGCTGGCGGCTCGGCTGCGTGACGGCCTGGAGAGGCTGCGCCACGGCAACGGAGAGCGTGTGTGTGTGTTGTACGGAGGGGCGTCTGCGTCTGGGCCCCCCTCGTCCCCCCCCTCGTCCTCCCCCCCCCTCGTCACTTTCAACCTGCGCAACCCTTTCGGCGCCTGGGTCAGCCTCGCCGAGTTCGACAAGCTCGCGGCCCTGCAGCGTTTCCACGTCCGCACCGGCGGCGTCTGCAACCCCGGCGGTCTGGCCAGGGCCCTCGACCTGACGCCCTGGGAGGTGCGCCGCAACTATGCCGACGGCCTGCGCTGCGGCGACAGTGACGCCGACCACGTCGTCGCCGGCAAACCCACGGGCGTCATCCGGGCCAGCCTCGGCGCCATGAGCACGCTGGCCGACGTGGACCGTTTTGTGGCATTTGTGCGCGAGTTTTACGTTGAGAAAAAGAGTTTCGAGGACACAGCGGCTGTGCCAAACTCGCAGCACCACGGCCTCCGCCTCGCCGCCCTCCACGTCTACCCCGTCAAGAGCTGTGCCGCCTACTCGGTGCCACCCGGCACTCCCTGGGAGGTGCGCCCCGAAGGCCTGGCCTGGGACCGCGAGTGGTGTCTGGTGCATCGCGCGACGGGACGGGCGCTGAGCCAGAAGCAGTACCCGCGCATGGCGCTGCTGCGGCCGGAGCTGGACTTTGCCGCGGGCGTGCTGAGGGTGCGACTGGCCACTGACGGAGACGGCCGGGGCCAGGCAGGGGGGGGGGCGAACGAGGTGTGCGTGCCCCTGTCGGACTATGACGGCCTGTTTGCGGCGCCCTCGCAGTTTGCCCCCCCTCGCGTCTGCGGCGAGCAAGTCGCGGCCCAGGTCTACGCCGACGACGCCGTCAACGGCTTCTTCTGCCGCGCCCTTGGCGTGCCCTGCTGTCTGGCACGCTTTCCCCCTGGCGGCCAGGGTCCGAGCATGCGCCACGCCAAGGCCCACCTTCAGAAGCACCAAGCGCCGCCGCCGTCCCCCCCCGACTCGGACTCGGACTCTCGCCCCGGCTGCTCCCCCGCTGCCCGCATCTTGCTCGCCAACGAGAGCCCCATCCTGGCCATTTACCTGCCGAGCCTGGCCGCGCTCAACGCCGAGATACGCAAGCGGGCCGCCCCGGCCGGCCCTCCCCCCCCCGACATTTCGTCCGACGTCTTCCGCGCCAACGTCGTGCTGGACGCGGCCTCGCCCCGGGCCCCCCCTTACGCCGAGGACCACTGGTCCCGCCTGTGCATCGGCCAGCAGACGTTCCGCATGCTCGGCGCCTGCCGGCGCTGCCACATGGTCTGCATTGATCAGCACACCGGGGCCAAGCGCGACGAGCCGTTTGTGACGCTGGCCAAGACGCGCCGCTTCGACGGCAAAGTCTACTTTGGCGCGCACATGAGCCACGAGCCGCCGCCGGCCGGTTCGCCGATTACCCGCGAGCGGCAGTACCCGACCATTCAGGTAGGCGATGCGGTGGAGGCGGAGTAGGTGGAGGCGGAGTAGGAGATTAATGAGTTGATGATTTGAATTAATATATTACCCTTTTGCTTCTCCTTGTTGTGCTTATACCGTGCTTATACTCTTGTGCTCCATCAGACCGACAGCTGTAAATACTCTTCTGGCAGCCGCAGGACATTGCCCCGGCGCAACGGCTCCATGCGGCCGCGCAGCCACTCGACGACAGCGCCATAGCCAGTCTTTTTATGCAGCACGCCAAGGAAGGCGTGCAGTAGCAGCCTATCGAGGATTAGAAGAAGAGGAAGAGGAAGAGGAAGAGGAAGAGGAAGAGGCAAAAAAAAGAAGGAAGAACAGCGAAAACCCACCACGTTAGTTGCCCTTTGCTCACGGTAAAGCAATACTCGGGGTGCCGCGTCTTGTGCGCCTGGCGGTTAAGCTGGGAAAAGGCCAGGCTGGCCAGCTCGCGGATGGTGGCCGTAATCAGCCGGGGCGTGGGCCGGCACTCGGGGGGGAGGCAGCGGGTGTAGGCCCAGGCGCGCAAGGCAATGTCGGCAAAGACGCCGTGCAGGTTGCGCAGGGTTGTGCGCAAGGTGTTGTGCGCCGTGTCGAAGAGGACGAGGTGGACGTGGACTCGGAACATGGCTGGCTGTTAGCTGTAGACTCTCCTCTCCTTTCCTCTCCTCTCCTCTCCTCCCTTTTTTTCTCTTCTCTCCTCTCTCTCTCTCTCCTATCCTCTCTCTTCCCTCCTCCCTTTTCTTCTCCCCCCCCCTCCTCCCCCCACTTACAAAACACTTTAAGCCGGAATTGCTTTCCCGGCGCGCGCGTGTGGCTGACCGTGAGCGATTGAAAGGCACCTAACCGTTCGTTAGCAGCTTGTCCACGCCCCCTCGGCCCCGACCCAACTCCCTCTGCTCACCCTTCTTCTGCAGACAAAAGTCCTTGGTCACGTCCAGCGTGCTGCCGTGGATCAGCAGCCCGCAGTAGGGAAAAAAGGCCCCGGCCGGGACGCGGGCCACGGGCTGCCCGTCAACGGTCAGGTTAAAGTTGACCAGCGTCTTGGCCGGGTTGACACGCACGCCGTAGTGCGGCTGGCCGCGATGCATGACCTCGACGAAGCGGGCGGCCTTGGACCGGCTGGTCGTGATTAGGAGGAAGTCGTCGATGAGGCGGAGGAGGATGGTGCCGTCCTCTCCATTTCCGCCTCCCTCCCCCCCCCCCCTCAAAAAACTCAACTCTTTCGCCTCCAGATCCGCATAGAAATAGCTGCACAGTAGCGACGACACCACCGACCCCTGCGGTATGCCCGTCTTCTGCCGGTAGTAGCGACGGCCGATACGCACCAGGTGCTGCAAAACGTGCTGTGCCGCCAGCCCGACCAGCGCGCCGGCGCCGCGCGTCCGCCGATACGCGCTATCCACAAAGACGGTGCGGCGCTGCAGAGGAGCCCGCTGGCGCTCGACAGTGTCGTGAAAGCCACTGGCGCTGCTGCTGTCGTTCCCGCCCGGCTGGGCCAGCGACAGAAACCGCCTCGCCGGCCGCCCCGTCCAGGAGATCTCGGCGTGCTTCTCGATATGGTACTGCTCGTACGACGGGATGGAGGCCAGCAGCTCGAGCATGGCGGCCTGTGGGATCGAGTCAAAGGCGGACTGCACGTCGACCTTGGCAAAGTAGAGGACGGGCGGCGGGCGCGCGGCGTCGGCCCAGACGCGCTGTTTAAAGGCCTTGAGGCGCGGGTAGATGCTGCGCGTGTCGAACAAGGACGACCCGAGGCGTTCGGGATGTAGGGACTGGGGGTCAGCGGGGAGGGGAAAACAAAAAAAAGAAAAATCAAAGAAATAAAAAAAGAAACATCAAAGAGAAAAATCAAAAGCAAAAAAAAACAGAAAAACAAAAAAACAAAAAACAAAAAATAAACAAAAACCGAAGATAAAAACAAATAAAAACAAAAAAACACAAAAACCCACCCCCTCTAGTTTAAGCATCTGCTGGACCGGCCCCAGGACCGTGTTGATACTGGCCGGCGGCCCCGTGCTGATGCCGGCGCCGGCAGCCGAGAAGCGTCGGCTCAGGTTCACAATGGGCCGCATAGAGGCCTGTTTCGGCAGCAGACGCATATGGCCGCAGCCGAGGTCGCGCGACTGCAACAGGCGCTGGGCCTCGGCCGACGGCACCTCGTCAAACAGCGTCCGGCGCAGACCCGCCATGGCCGGCTCGGCAAAGCGGCGCCAGACGTCGTGGCGGAAGAAGAAGAGACGGTTGCGATGCACGGCCGTCTCGGTCACGTAAAAGTGGCTGCGCACCAGCGGCAGCAGCAGGCCGTCAAAGGCAAAGTAGAGGAACTCGGCCAGCAGGTCACGGCGCTTGGTCATGTCGCTGAGGCTGTGCTTGGGTCCGCTTTCGCCGCCGCCCCCCCCCAACCATGCCATCTCGGCCACCTTGATCCCCTGCAACAGATTGTGCAGCGTCGTCGTCTCGAAGCGGCGTAGGCGCACAAAGCGGTCGACCTGGCGCCGGAACACGGCCTCGTTGTGCGTCCGCACCGCGCCGGGCGGCCCCCAAAAGTCGTGTGGGATCACGCGATGGAGCACGGCCTGGCAAAAGGCCGACACTTGCGCCAGCGGCGTCGCAGCCGCCAGCAGCCGCGTCATGTCCGCGCCGGCTCTGGCTCGGGCGTCCACCGGGCAGTAGAACTGCAGCAGCTGGTGGTAGTGGCACCGGGCGTGAAGGGCACGCATCTGGGCAGCCAGGCGCAGCGGCTCGCCGCGCAGTCGTCGAGGGAGGCGGACGTGGCCGGCGGCGAGCTTTGCGTTGATCTCCGTCTGCAGGAGTATCTGGCTGGCGCCTTTGGCGGGCGAGCTGAAGACGTTGGAGAGACCAAACTGGCGCGGAAACATGCACATCAGGAGCTGCATGGCCGGACGGCCTTCGTTGGGGGGGTCGAGGTTGAGGGCGTCTGGAATCAGTATGTCTCCATGGTTCTCTCCTGTTTTCTCCTTCTCTCGTTCTCTCATGGTTCTCTTCCTGTTTTCTCATTCTCTCTTTCTCCGCCTCTTCCTGATTTCTCGTTCTCTCTCTCTTCCTGTCTTTTTCCTGCTTTCTCTCCCTCTTTCTGCCTTCCTCCTTCTTTCTCTCTCCCCCACTCACCATTCTGAATTCCGTATCGGATCCTGCCGCCGCGGGTCAGACTCGGCTTGGCGTAGCAGATGCGACTGCGCAACAGCAAAATGTCCGAGACGCTCCGGGGCGCCGCCGGGGCAGCCGCCACACGCAGAGGCAGATCCGTCAGAGGTGTGCCGGCGACCTGCACAAAGTTGCCCCGGCCAGCGGCGACCGGCAAAAAGACGGCACAGTCGGCCAACAGGCGGACCATGATGCGCTCGCCGGCCGCGCCCAGAAGTGCCAGCAGGTGCGGCCACGGAGCGGCCTTGAGAGCCTGTACGTGCTGGTTGGGACGCGTGGCGTAGAGGCCAGGAAGCAAGGGGGCCACCGGCACTGCCGTCCTCTCCCGGTCGTCCCGCTCCCACGGGGTCGGGCCCACGCCGCGCCGGAACCCGTAGCACAGCACGTTGGCCGGCTCGTCTGAGCGCTTCCAGCCCATGGCCACGCCCTGCCGGCGCTGATGCTGGGCGCGGCTAAAGAGCAGCCAGACGACAAAGTCGACCAGGTCGGCTTGCGCAGCCGAGCCGGCCGCCCCCACGGTCACACTGGAAATCGTCACGTGCGAGTCGTCTGCAGCAGCTGCCCGCCGGCTCTCGTCAAAGGCGGCGCGCAGACGCTGGTCGGCGTCTTCTGCATGGGCCGTGTTCTTCCCCCCCTCGGCGTCCTCCTCCCCGACCAGGACGCCGTCCAGGAGAAGGCCTAGCTCCCGCTCGACCGGCCTCGGCGGGTCCGTTGGCTGCAGGCCGGCCGTGCGAAGGCGCTTACGGCGGATGCGCGACGTCGTGGGCAGCTGTTCCAGCAGGTATTCCCGCAGAGGCCGGACACGGGCATAGTATCGGGACAACAGGGCACTCTGGACCATTTGAGCATGAGACGCAGCCGGTTTCGGGGCTGCGAGGGGGACGGAAGCCGGAATGGACGCCGACGCCGGGCCGGCCGGCTTAATCGTCTGCCGTTTCAAGGGCCGCTGCACAAAATCGACGGCCGAGTCGTGCGCCGACGAGCTCGGCCTGTCGGCCGGGCCGGGTCTCTTGCGTTTTCGCGGCATGTCTGCTTAGTGATACAAACGCGCTCGCGCTTACGCGCTGCGCTATTTTCAGCAGCCAGGGGTCGCAGCACACGCGTGGGCCCACGTCGTATTGGTGGCCGCGAAAACAGCCTCTGCCGCACACGGCCCGTGCACACTGTGCCGAAGGCGGTGGCTGTGCAACGCACGCCACAGTGCGACCAGCCGGCGGGCCGTTTGTTTGGGACCAGGAGGAAAGAGCGAGGCAAGGTTGGTTGCTTCTTGTTTTGTGTGTGTGCCAGCTCCGGCCCGTCGAAAACGCTGCGCGGAAAGAAGTACGCTCATCGAGTCTGCTGCTGCCGTTGTGGCTCTTGGCCTTTGCTCTTGCCAGTTCTGCCTCTCTGCCCGGCCGCTCCTGCCGCGGCTTCTACCCGCCGACCACGCCAGCGCCCACTGCAGCGGTCGTTCCTGCTGCCAACTCAACCCACCAACACCACCACCGCCCACCACCACCGCTGACTACGACGCTGCCTTGGGACGGAGCAGGCCAACCAAGCCTGATGTGCCGCCAGAATGGAGCACGGCCATCGAGACGAGGACTTTTGCCTTGACCCACTCGACGGCCGGCCTGAGCATCGCCCTTCCCATCACGGCCTCCTCCATCCGCTGGCCCTCGACCGTGACACTTCCGATCACGACCATCCACTGGCCCTCGACCACCGTGACGCTTCCAATCACGACCTCCATCCGCTGGCCCTCGACGCTCTCGCTCTCGACACGCTCGACGCTCTTGCGCGCGGAAACAACGCCGACCATTTCTCCCATCTCGACGCCGGCCACAGTTTCGACCTCGACTTTGACGGCGTCGACGTCCATCAATCCCACGGCGTCGACGACGGCCACTCATCTCACGGCTTCGACGTCGGCCACCCATCCCACGGCGTCCCCCCCCCGCCCGCCTCCCCCCCCTTGAAAACGGCATCTTCGCCTCGCAACTCCCTCTCTGCCGCCTCCCATGCCCCTTCTGGCCGCTCCGTCTCAAATCCCATCTCCCACCCTGCCGCCCATGCCGCCGTCCACACGAGCGTGCGCGACCTCAAAAACCGCTTCGACCAGATCACCATCCAAGTCTCCTCGTCCGCCCCGCCTGCTCGGCCTCGCCCGCTTCTGCCCACCGCCGTCGCCTCTTCGGCCTCGTCCTCGTCCTCCTCGGCCGTCGAGGCCTCCTACGTCCGCGGCCGCTCCCCGGGTGCGTCGACGCTCCGCCTGGGCAGCGCTTCTCGCGGCACCAGTCCCCAGCCGCCGTCCCTCCCCGGCCGTGAACGCCATCTCTCGCCGCTGAGCAGCCCGCATTCTTTTGCCAGCCGCATCAACAACGTCGCCGCCCCGGCCGCCATGCCTCCTGTCCGCGCCCTGTCGCCGCAGCCGTCGTCGTCGTCGTCCCATCGCCGCGGAACCGGCCTCTTGTTTGGCGAGATTCTCCCCGACAAGGAAAACAATGCTCTCGCTCTCGGCTACGGCATCCACATCCCCAACAGCCTCGACAGCATCAGCGGCTCCGGCGCTCGCAGTCGACGCATCTCCGAGTCCGGCGTCCCGCCCCCTCGCCCGGGCCGGTCTCTGTCCGACTCCGGACCGGCCGGCCTCGAGCCCGACCCGGCCTCGCCCACCGATTGGTACCGCAGTGCGTTTTCGGGCGACGACGGCCAGCAGATGCCGCCGTCCACGGCCAACGCCAGCATGCAAACGCGCCCGCCGCCGCACGACACCAAAAATGCCCGCACTCGCATTCCCACCCACAGCCGAGCCCACAGCGACCTCGCCGGATCCCGTCCGAGCCAGCAGTACCGCCCGCTTCATCGGATTCCCCCCCCTCCGCCTCGCCCGGCCGCAGCCTCTGCTTCGCCAGCCGATGCCGGCGTCCCTCCCGGCCCCGACGCCAGCCTGTCGCCCACGTCTCGTCTGCCCATTGCCGTCCGCAACCGAGGACAGTCCTCGTCGACCTCGGCCAGCCCGGCCTCGTCCCGGCCGTCATCGGCAGCCGCAGCCGGGCGTCCCCCCTCGGCCGCAGGCTCCAACTCGGGCACCCGTGTGCACCGCCCGCATCTTCACGGCCCTTTGCCGCTCGGCAGCAGCACCAAGGCCGCTTCGACCCCTAGCAGACGCACGGCCGGGCCGCCAGTGTCAATGACAACGTCACGATCGGGAGCTTCTGCCTCATCGGCCGCAGCGGCAGCCATTGCTGTGACGGCTTCGTCCGCCACACGGCGAGTCCCCTCAGCCAGCAGCCATCCGAGTTCGGCCAACGGCCGTCTCAACGCCTACATGGCCCCCCCTCCGCCCAAAACATCGCCGACCTTGCGCAGCTCGCGGCCGCGGCAGACTGTGGACAGTGCCTCGGGAGCCGGCGCCGGGACGACGGGCTCTCGAAGCGGGCGATCCTCGACGTCTGTCTCCGCCTCCCACTCGACCGACCGCAGCCGCTCCGCCCAGCACCAATATGCTCAGAGCACGCGCGCCTCAGCCGCCAAAGCCATGGCCGAAAGTCGGGAAAAGGAAAGAGACGCCCGGCGCCGCAAAATCGACGTCGGCCCCATTGACTTTGCCCAGCGCCGCGAAACCATCCGGCTGGCCTACAGCAAGTCCATCCGCGAAACAGAAGCTCGCGCCGCGCGCCAGGCTGCGGCCGACAAGCGCAAAAAGGAGCTGGAGGCGGCTGCCAAGGCCAAGGCCCTGGCCGAGGCCGCGGTGCGCGCCCAAGCCGAAGCCGAAGCCGCAGCTCGAGTCCAGGCCCAGGCCGACGCCGACGCCGCTACCCGGAGACACACCGCCGTTGCTGCCGCGTCCTCGGCCGTCCACAGCGCGTCTGTGTCCGCGTCCACCACCGCTGCGCCTTCGCCGACAACCCCGGTGCCACCCCGGCCCGTCACGCCGCTACTTGGCCTCGACTCTCGCCCGTCTGCTCCCACGAAGCCCGTCTCCCCGGCCAGAAGCCCCCAGGCGCTCCAGCCAGCTGCACCTCTGCCGACTCCGCCAAGGCGATCAAGGCCGCTTGCGTCGCCTGCTTCGCCCGTGCCGCCTGTGCCGTCGCTGCCGGCTCTCATCATCCCGGTGCGGCCGGCCTGGTCTTCGCCCGGACCCGTCTCGCCCACCCTGGGCATCCCCGGCACTTTTCCGGATCTGGCGTCGAGCGACAGCCACCAGGCCCTCGACAGCGACCTGGCGCCCCCATCGGCCTCGTCGCTTCGCTCGGCCGTTACCGAGTTTGACCACGAGGCCCAGACGGAGCCGCCCGTCCCACTCGACCCCCCCAAAGCCGTCTACCAGTACCCCTTTGGGGAGGAGGACGACAGTGTGGGAACACCTGCAGCCGAGGCGGCCAGTGCCGGCGCGGAAGCTGCCGCCATGACGGGGCCTGCTCGCAAAGACAGCTGCGACAGCCAGCGCGAGCCTATTGGTCTGGGCTTCGACCTGGGCCACAAAGACAGTTGCGACAGCCAGCGCGCACCCATTGGTCTAGACTTTGACCTGGGCCATCAGAGGACCGACGACGAAAGCTGCCTGTCCGTTACCGAAAGCGAGTCAGAAGCGCCCGTCTCCGCCTCCTCCGCCTCTGTCCCCGTGCCGGTCCCGGGCAAGCCAGCCGCCGAAGCCGACGACTACGAGTATGTCCCTCCGCCGTTTGTGCCTGGCTCGCACCAGACCACCGTCACCATTATCCAGCGGGACCACCACGGCCATCTCAGCCAGGACCAGGGCCGCGGCGCCGACGACGCCAGCACCAGCGCGGCCGACGACGACAACGGCAGCACGCAGCTCAACAGCCTCGAGGACTTTTACGTGGGCCCGAGCCTGCGCGACAACGTGGCTGCCCTGCGGCGGAGCGCCGACGACGACGACAGCTCCTACCGGTCCGATGACCCACGACAGGACGACCACCTTTGCCAGGACGAGGACGACCGCGACGACCACCTTGGCCAGGACGATCCGCAGTCCTACACTTCCGCCGACCACCTGGTGCTGCCCTCGCTTCTGACGCCCGCCAACCGCAGCAGCCAGCAGTCCGGCTGGACCGACTTTTCCATGGAAAGCAACGAGGCCCGGCCCAGCCACGACGGGGCTTTGCCGGGCGTGGCAACCCTGGGCCGCACGGCTCACCCCCTGTACCAGTTTGACTCGCGGCCGGCCTCAACCAACAGCCAGAGCGTGTGCGAGGCCGGCGGCCGCCTAGACTACGGCGATGCCGTGGCCGAGGCAGCAGAGGCTCCAGAGCAAGCGCCGCCGCAGTTGCTGCCAGAGCTGGACACCGGCAACAGCTTCTATATTCCTTATGCTAAGATGCCCGGCCCGCCGGCTCTCCCGGACCACGCCCCGCCGCCCATCCCGGTGGCTTCCATGGCCGACGACCGCAGCTCGCTGGCCGACAATGCCAGCGCCCGCTACGACGACTCGCGGCCCAACAGCATGGCGTTTTCTCACGACAGCATCTACCGGCAGTCTCAACAGCCTCCTCAGCCTCAACATTCCCATCACCAGCAGCCTCAGCCTCAGTCTCCCCATCACCAGCAGCCTCAGCCTCCGTCTCAACATCCCTATCACCAGCAGCCTTCACTGCTGCCACCGTTGCCGCCACTGCCACCGCCCGTGCCGCCCTACAACGACGGCAGCTCTTCGTCTTCGGGCCACGTCGCAGCCAGCACCCTGATCGCGGCTCCCGTGTCTACAGCGGCCTCCTCGGCACCCTCCTCCGTGACCGATCTCTCGCGCCAGCCGTCTGTGGGCGGAGCCACCTTGGTCGAGGCTGCCACCCGGTCGTCGTCCGTGTCTGCGTCCGGGTCCGGAGCCGGGTCGTCGACCTTGCCCCCGGCGGAAAAAGTGCCTCCTACCAAGGAACAGATGCGGCTGACGCAACGCCAAATGGTCATACGCGAACTCGTCGACACAGAGGCCATCTTTGTGCGCGACATGAACATTGTGGAGGAGATTTACAAGGGCACGGCCGAGGCCTGTCCCAAACTCGACACCAAGACGGTCAAGCTCATCTTCCGCAACACGGACGAGATCATTGCCTTCCACACCGCCTTTCTCATCCAGCTCAAAGACGCCGTGTCGAGCGTCTATGTGCCCAAAGGAGGCGCCGCCGTGGCAGCTGCCGCGCTTCTTCCGACCGGGTCCGTTTCCTCGGCAGCCTCGCTCTCCTCCGCGCCGGGGGGTAACGGTGGCATCCCCCCCCTGATCCCCCCTGCCGCATCGACGGAAGAGGCCAACGTGCGCGACCGCCAGACGTCGCTCGGCCCCGTCTTCCACCGCAACATTGACCAGATGCGCGTCACGCACGAGGGGTTCCTGCGTAGCAGCGACAGTGCCGCCAAGCGCCTGATCCACCTCCAAGAAGACCCGACCGTCAAGGTCTGGCTGAACGAGTGCAACGAGGTCGCCCAGGACCTGACGGCAGCCTGGAACCTCGACTCGCTGCTAATCAAGCCGATGCAGCGCCTGACAAAGTACCCCAATCTGATCAGCCAGCTGCTGCAGCACACGCCAGCCGACCACCCAGACCGCGCCGCCCTCCTGTCTGCGCGCACCACGCTCGAGACCGCGATTCTGGACATTAACAAGACCAAGAAGAATTTTGAGCTCGTCGGCCAGATTGTCGCCGGCCGCAAGCGCAAAGAGTCCGACGTCCGAGGGGGCCTGGCGCGCGCCTTTGGAAAACGCAGCGGAAAAGAGAGCGGCGGCGGCGGAGGTGGCGACGGAACGGGGGGGGTGGGCGACAAAGGCGGCAGCGGTGGCGGCGGCAGCGGTGGCGGCGGCAGTGGCGGCGGCAGTGGCGGCGATGGGGGAAGCAGCTTGAGCAATGGCCTCAGCAGCCTCGGCCTGCCGTCGGCGAGCAGCCGCGCCTCTGCCGGCGACGACGCAGCGTTCCTCAAGCTGCAGGAGAAGTTCGGCGACGACTACCTGCGACTGCAGGTGGTGCTGCGCGACATTGAATTCTACACGCGCCAGGTGGCGACATATGTGCACGAGTTTCTGCAGCTGCTGAGCGCCATGGAGCTGGTGATGCGGCTGCAGCCGAGCCCCTATCCGGAGTTGGAGAGCAAGTGGGCGCGCTTCAACGTGTCGATGCGCGACATGGAAAAGGTGGCGCTGGACCAGCACCTGCGCCAGGTGCGTCGCCTGGTCATTGAGCCGTTTGAGCAGGTCATACAGTGCTACAGCCACCCGAGCCTGGCCATGAAGAAGCGCGCCAAGCGACGCCTCGACTATGAGCGCGCCACTCAGCAGCGCAAGGCCGGCAAAAAGGTGGACCGCCAGCTGGCCGACCTGGCCGAGCAGTACGAAGCGCTCAACGACGCGCTCAAGCGCGAGCTGCCCCTGCTGTCGGCCAACACGGAAAAGATTGGTAACATTTGCGTCGGCCACTTTGTCGCCATCCAGGTGCGCTGGTTCGCCATTTGGAAGGACAAGGTGCGCACCGTCCTGGACGAGGTGCCGTCCGACGGCCACGGCTTTGGCGCCGGCACCGGCGTCCCTGACATTGCCAGCATTGTGTCCGTCTTTGCGCGCGAGTTCCGCGACGTTGAGGAGCACACAAAGCAGAACCTGAGCATCATTGGCGGGCCCGCTGCCGTTGCCGCTGCTGCCGCCGCCGCCTCGGCCCTGCACGGCAGTGGCGGCGCCAGCAGCTATCTGGGCCGCGGATCCTCCGACGAGGCCAGCATCAGCTCCATGTCCGCCGTCAGCATGATGCGCAGCCGCTCGCGCCCCAGCGATCTCCACCTGACATCGTCGCGCATCCGCGGCAGCTCCGTGCACAGCGACCGGGCCCCGTCGCTGCCGACGCCCGACTTTGTCACCCGCCATAGCGGGCAGTACGCTCCGTCGGCCTCTCATGGCGGGCAGTACACCTCTCCGTCGGCCACCTCCCATAGCGGGCAGTACGCTCCGTCGCCCCACTCGGCCATGTCCGCCCTGGTGGCGGCCTCCATGGGAGCAGCGGCGCCTGCCTACAGCAGCCCGCCCGTCTCACAGCATGCGCACAGCCCCCATCACTACTACCGGGACTACTACGGCGCTACCGCCACGGCTTCTGTGGCCAGCGGCCCCGTGTCGCCTTCTGCGGCTGCCTTTATGGCCCGGCCCGGCACGGGTCGCAGCTTTGATTCGGGCGGCATGGCCTCGGGCGTGACATCAGCCGCCGCTTCGGTCATGACCCGGCCGAGCATGGATTCGAGCGGCGCCTACTATGGCGGGGGAGGCATCAATGGTGGCGGCGGCGGCGGCGGCGGCAGCATGGCCAGCGCCTTGCAAATGGCCCGGCGCGATTCTGGGTCGACGTTCCACTCGAACCAGACTGGCAATGCGCCTGCCGATGGCCGCCGGCTGTCCGGCCTGTTCCACTCGGCTCTGCCCATGGACGACAGCGGTGTAGCCGCGGGGTCGCTAGATGGCCACGGCCTGGCTGCCGGGGGGGGCGACGACAACCAGCGGCTAATGTCGCCATCGTCATCGCGGGACCACGGCATGCCGGCGGCTGGCACGGGCACAACGCCTGGCGTCTCTGCCACCGACACGTCCGGCCGGTACAATGTGCTGTGGCTGGCGGCATCGCTGTTCGAGTTCAATATTGAGACCAAGCACGAGGCCGGGTACCCGTATCTGACGTACCAAGCCGGGGAGGTATGTAGCGGATAAGAAACAGACGACGCGCAAGATCAAGACTGACGGGCAGATTTTTGATGTGATTGCCGAAAAGGGCGAGCTGTGGCTGGCGCGCAACCAGGACGACCCGAGCGAGGTGGTGGGGTGGATCTGGTCCAAGCACTTTGCAAAGTTGGCGGAATCATAAGTGTGCTGCAGCATAGAGAGCGGCAGCATGGAGGGGGAGAAGTAGCATGGAGCAGATGCAGCATGAGGGGCGGCAGCATGAGCATGGCTGCAGCATAGAGGAGAGTGGCAGCATGAGCTAGGCTCATGGACTACGAGTACGCAACGAACCGGATATAGGCGTTTGTTGTTGGTTTGTGCATTTGTTTACTTTTTGCAATCGAGACGGGATGGTGTGGAAAATGTACTTGATTCATGGATTGGCATAACGCTGGATGTGTGAGGTGGAGAGAAAAGAGAGAAGAGGTATGAAATGGGGATGAGAAATTAAAAGACATTTAAACCTAGCCTTTGTGCTGATCAGCTCGCGTATGCTCTTATGTTAGGCAACGCCAGTTTTTGTGTGTTTGTTGATTCCTGTCCCTTGCTTTTGGAATCTGCAAAGTCCTTTACAGTTTATTTACGGTTCTTTGTTCCTTTGCCGTTCTCTCGTCTTCTCGACAGCTTACTTTCACCTCTCGCCCGTTTCTACCCTCAACCAAGAGCCGACCGCTCATGTAAGCTGGGCGACCCAAGTTGTGCTTACATAACTGCAGTCTGAAACAGTCCTGACTGTCACTGCAACCGGGACACTGCCAAACAGTGCGTTTCCAAGGCGGTGCGTCAGATCGGCCAGAAGCAACAGATGTCTCCATCTCCATCGTTTCCAGCACTTTTCCCCGGAACCCGTCCGTTCCCGGGCTTCATCCTCCGTAGTAGATAGTTCCCCTCTCGACCGGACACTATCCTCATTCAGCGTAGTGCCGGAACAGAATGGAGCTGCTCCCACCCATCGACAGCACTGGCCACCTCTACCGGCCAAGGAGGAGCGAAAAGAATGGTTCTGTGCCTCTAGTTTAATGAGGATGACCGTTGAGCACCAGAGTTGAAAGACGAAAAGAATGGACAGACAGCTTGGCTTCTGGGAAATGGCTCGATCTTTTCGGTCGTATTTTCTCGTTGCTTCGAGCATTGGCGCAGAGGAAATTGTCTGGCTGATCCGAGGTCTCTTCTCTCTTTTTCGTTTTTTTCTCGTCTCCCTCTCTCTTCTCTCTTCTTTATTCTCTGTTCTCACTTCTCTCTTCTCTGTTATCTCTCCTCTTCTCCTCTTCTCCTCTCTTCTCTTCTTCTCTTCTTCTCCTCTTCTCCTCTTCTCCTCTTCTCCTCTTCTTCTTTCTCCCTCCTCTTCATAAAACGATCAATGGCAAGCCGAGCCGATCAGCCGGTTCGGGAGATGAGAGACGGGTTGCTGACGCAGAGCCAATGTAAAGCTATGAAAGGGCATATCATTTCTTCACCTCATTCATCACTTGTCAACAAACAAGCCGCCGGCCAACGTTTAAACAGTAGCAAACAATCAGACACAATAAACCGACTCCCCGCCTCAGCCGCAGCCTTTGCCAGGAGGTGGTGCCGTGTGCTTTCGTAGTGCTGCAACGGCAACTCGCAGCCACTCGTAGAATTAGGACGCCCCCCGTTATGGAGCGCCGTCAGATTAGAGTACCGAAGAAGCGTACCCTTCCCACCCGTCCGGCCAGCGAACCAATTGGCGCCCCACGCTTCGCTCCAGGCGTCTGGGCCGGGAGGGGAGAATAAGGCCTTTGTTAGTGCCAAACCGTCGCCGGAGCTCGGCTGCCTGACTGCTGCTCTTTTCTTTTGTTCATTCTCTTTTCTTGTGTCTTCTCTTTTCTTGTTCCTTTTCTTTTTTCCTTTTCTTTTTTCCTTTTCTTTTTTCCTTTTCTTTTTTCCTTTTCTTTTCTTTTTCCTTCTTTTCTTTTTCCATTTTTTTCCTTTGCAGATTGCCATCGTGCCTGCCTCTTTGTGTGCCGCGCCTTCCCAGCCGTGCGCCGATCCACCATTATAAGTATCTTTCTGTACGCGCTGCCCAATTCCCGGCAACGAGAAACGCAGGGTACTTACACCGCTAGACTGGCTAACGCAGAAGCAGCTAGCGCTGTAAGCCCACCGCCCCCTCCCCCTCCTCTCCTCTGGCTCTGTACCTCCTCACCCTCCCTTTGTTTGCTGCCAACAACCAGTTATCTCAACCCGTTGCTGGTGCTTTCCTGACGCTCGGGTATCTATCGTACGGCCGCGCTAACGGTTTGCTCCCTCTGGAGCTTTTATGCTTCTCTCCGCTCCTGCTGTTTTCTGCCTGCCAGCTCTTCCCTGCTTCTGCCTCGTCGGCTGCTCTTGCCTTTGCGCTGGTTGCTCCTGCCTTTTGCTCTCCATCTCTCCCCTCCTCCTTCCTCCTCAACGCCCTACGCCGAGCCTCCTGCAGCTGTGACGCGCTTCACTTCTGTCTGCTCTTTTTGCTCTTTTATCTCTCCTTCTTTTATCTTTCTTCTCTCCTTCTCTCCTTCTCTCCTTCTCTCCTTCTCTCCTTCTCTCCTCCTCTCCTTCTCTCCTTCTCTCCTCTCTTTTTCTCCTTCTCTCCTCTCTCTCTCCTCTCCTCTTTTTCTCTCCTTCTCTCCTCTCTCCCCTCATTGTATCCTCACAGCTACCGTGTTTCAGCAGACCCACCAACCGTAGAATTGACTGCAACGCCCCAAACGGCACGGAAGCAAATCACAAAAAGACAAAGCCGGCACAAGAACCAGACAAACTGCTCGGCAGACAATAGAGCATAAAAGGAGGACCCCCTGAGTACGACGGGAAAAAGGGCCCAAGCGTCTGCCCAGCTGTGCCGCAGAGTGAGATTTCGCCCCCAACATCCCAACCGACTTTTTTGGCTTCGTCTCCCCTCTTTTGTGCCAACCACCCGCTCCCTTGAGCTGTCAAATCCGCCGATACGGACCCGCCTCTTTACCGCCGTCTGCTCGGGTCTCATTGTCTGCTTTCTGGGCACGATCTAATCTGTCTTTGTTCAGTCTGAACTAAACATTGAGCTGCCTTTCTGCCTTTTCGCTCTTCCCGCATCGAGCTGCCTCATCTGTTCTACTTTTCCCATTGCTTCCGTGTCTCCGAGCCTCGTGCCTCGTACTTCCACCTCGTGCCTCCGCCTCGTGCTTCACCCCAGCTTCACAGCAGCGCCAATTGGTTCCGCTGCTGCAAGGCTTCGCCACGCCTGTGCAGTCTGTTGGGTGCCGGCAGCATCTCGACGCCGACCAGCCAGTCTGTCCGCCATGAACTCGCACGTCTATTCCCAGTCATCGCAGCCGCCGTCCCAGCCGCCCTCCATGGCCCACGACTTACACAATCAGCTGCCCGCGCTTGGCCAGTCGGGCTACCCCCCGCACTCGGCTCCACACATTGGCAGCATGAGTCTGCCGCCGCCGCACGGCTATGCAGACCAGTACGCGCAGCAGCACCAGCAGCAGCACCAACAGCAGCACCAGCACCAGCAGCATCAACAACAGCATCAACAGCAGCATCAACAGCACCCGCAGCACCAACAACACCACCCACACCAGCAGCACCAGCACCACTCGCAGCCCCCCTCCCAACACTCCCAACACCCGCAGCACTCTTACCCTCAGCATTCGCAACAACAACAGCCGCATCAGCCGCCGCCGCCGCAACACCAGCAACATCAGCCTTCGCCGTCGGAACCGGCGCAATCGCCAACCACGCCAGGCCGCGACGCCGTGAAGCCGTCTCCGGAGCAAGAGGCCGCGACCCGGAAAGCGCTCGAGCCCATTGTCGGCAGTGAGGGCAATCGGTCGTACAGGTCAGTTGACTTGTCTGTTAGCTCTCGTGGCTCTGCTAACAATCGGCAAGACTGGATGTGGTGCAGCAGCCGAAACGCGCCCGCATGTGTGGCTTTGGCGACAAGGTATGACCGTTTTTGCTGCTTTCTCTGCCGCCTTTCCTGCCTTGCTGTCTCTCTGGCTGAGCTCCGCTTACCATTGTCTGCAGGACCGCCGGCCCATCACACCTCCACCCTGTGTCCGCATTGTCGTCATCGATCTGGCCACCGGCAAGGAAGTGGACTGCAAGTAGGTGGCCAACACAATCCTCAGCGCTCGCCTCACACTGACCTTTAGCGAAATCGAGCACACCATGTTCGTCCTCAACGTCGATCTCTGGTCCGAAGATGCCCTGAAAGAAGTCAACCTGGTCCGCCACACCACCACCACTCCCTCCATCTCGTCCACTACCCCTGCATCCTACGAGCAGGTCGAAAACACGTCCGCCTACTCGGCCATCCTGCCGTCAACCCCACGCGAGTCCAACTATGGCTCCAGCATGTACGGCGGACACCCGGGCGTCAATCCCTACGGCGCCCAGTCGCCTTACTCTTCTGGTTTGTTGGCGCCCGTTAAACCTTGTCTACGTGCTTGACTGACCCCACCAGTTCCCTACATGCAGCACACAAACGGTTACGGCCAGTCCAACCAGTACTACCACAGCGCCGACTACGGCAGCATGCAGCTCTCATCCCAGCCCGCCGGCTACGGGCCTCCCCGCGTCTTCAGCGGCCCCGATCTAATGGCCCAGCGTCTCATGCACGGCAACCAGCCCCAGGGCATGTTCACCCGCAACCTCATTGGCAGCCTGGCTGCCAGCGCTTTCCGGCTACAGGACCCGGCCGACAAGATTGGAATCTGGTTTGTTCTGCAGGATCTGAGCGTTCGTACCGAGGGCAACTTTCGGTATGTTTGCTTTGCTTTGGCCTCTTCCTTCTTGCGCTTTTGGCCTCTTGCGCTAACACTATAGCCTCCGCTTTTCATTTGTCAATGTCGGCCCTCTGACCTCCGCTTCCAACGGCGGCATGAACGGCCTCTCTGCCTTGGTGAACACGGGCAAGGCCCCGGTGCTGGCCTCGTGTTTCAGTGACGTGTTCACCGTATATTCCGCCAAAAAGTTCCCCGGCGTGTGCGAGAGCACTGTTCTCAGCAAGACCTTTGCCACCCAAGGCATCAAGATTCCCATCCGGAAGGAGGGTGCTGGCAAGAACGGGCGCGGCGATGATGACGACGACTACGAGTAGCCAGAATTCAAGCCACCCTGCTGCAGTTTGTCACATCTACAGCAGAGTTCTGAGAGTTCAACAGCATTCCTGTGTCCCTTGAGCAAGAACGCAACACTCACAATTAATGGATAGCTATCTTGGTTCCTTGTTTCCTTGAATTGCACAATTTGCGGCGTTGGGATTCTACTTTAATTCGGTTCAGGGCCTGGTCGTAGGCTTTTTGCCTAGAGCGACCACGGGAAACAACAGTACGAGCATGCCGTTCGTTTGCGCTCAACAGAGACTGGCGGGTCGTGCTGTGCTTTACCATGGCCTTGCCCAGTATCCCGAGCCATCTGTCTCATCGGGCTATCTCCTTTGGTTGTTTCTCAGGCAGGCGCAGAAGGGATGCTGCGTATTTCATAGTGCCGTATATACAGATGTATACAGGGGTTTATATGCAAAGCTTCCGTGCTCGGCATTGCTTGCCGTTGATATTCCACCCTCTGGTTCTTGGGTGGCAAAGTACATATAAGCGGGGCGCAAAATAGAGGATTTTCCAGCGCTTTACTACTACCAGCAGCGTCGGCCATCGGCGAAGATATCAACCGAAAAACCGGGCCCTTCCGTGTGAGGGGGGCTAAGAATGTCGTAGTGACTATTTTTGTTAGCTGGCTGTGGATAGGCGGCTGTCGGCGGTCGGCTTCTCCGTTGGTGCTGCGAGCGAGATGAGCCGCGAAGGTAAGGTGAACAGCGAGGCAGCCTGGCCGTGATGAAGCGATGTTCTGTCGATGAGCCGCGAGGCAAATGTGGCTGTTGGCTACATGCTTCCTTTACAGAATGCTGGGTCGGCGGGCTCGTCCATCTGCAGCCAGTCGCTAAAGGAGAAAGCAGCGGGCTCGGGTTCCAGTTCGGGTCCGGACTGTTTGGCCAGCCACTCTTGCCAGCCGGGAGAGAGCGCTGGCGGGCCGTTTGCTTCTGTGAGGGGCGTGGGCCCCTCTGTGGCCGTCTCGGGGGCGTCAAGGCCCGCGTGTGCGTGTGCGTGCATGCCGTCGTCCGTCTTGGCGGCGGGGCCCCGCTCGAGCTCCTTGACAAAGGCGCCGACGGTCAGGCCCATGGTCTTTTTAAAGACCCGGCACAGGTGGCTCTGCGTCACGCCAACGTCTCGGGCGAGCGTCTGTAGGCGGACGCGGCCGTTGGCGGCGGTGGTGACATTGGCGTTGCCGTTGGCGTTGCGGCCCAGCCAGGATAGCGCCCGCGCCACCACCTGCTCGCCCTCCCCCACAAACACCGGGTCCTCGGGACGGCAGCGCTTGCAGGCGCGGAAGCCGTCGCGGCGGGCCAGCTCGGCGCGGTCGTAAAAGACAACATTGGCGCGGCGGGCTAGGCGGGCGGCGCAGGTGGGGCGGCAGTAGATGCGGGTGGTTGTGACGGCGTAAACAAAGGCGGCGTGGGCAGAGGGGGTGCGGCGGGTGACGGCGAGCCAGCGGGCGCGGGAGTCGAGAAAAGCAGAGGCGGGCGAGGCAGAGGAGGAGCCGAGAGAAACGGAGGCGGGCGAGGCAAAGGAGGAGGACGAGGACGAGGAGGGGAAAGAGGACGAGGACGAAGAGAGAAATGAGGACATGGACGCAACAGGGGACGTAGAGGACGGCAAAGTGGTAGACACGGAGAGGACGAAGGGTGGATGTGCAGCTATTTAGATATAGGAAGCTGATTCCAGTTGACATCAAAGTAGCCAATAAGAGGCGTGAACGGCACCTCTCGCATTGTACGGCGAGAGGGCACCAAAGCAGCCAATGAGGTAAGGGCACGCACACGGGCCGGTCCACTTGACTTATATGTTCTTGCGCGTTGCGATCAGTTGATGCGCAAAGGGCTGGTCAAATTGTATTGTGTTGTATTGTATGTATTGTATAAAACTATCAAAGCTCTTGCGGTTTCTGATCTTTTAAAAGGCAGTGCTACCACCGGTGTGAAACCAGCCGCCTGATACTCGATTGACAGGAAGCTCATAAAGCCAAGGAGAGGGCAACGTGCCGAGGACAGGATAGCCTCCAGCGTGTTTCTGGCAATGTCGAGGTTGGCTTTGTGTCTGCCTAGTTTAACGTGGGCAAGATCGCGTCTTTACAGAACTGTGGCTTTGACCCGAAAGCCAAAAATAGAGATGACGTAGTGCTACCTGATTACCTAATAGGAAAAACTTTACATTTTCATTACGTTTTGGTTTGCCAATTCTTCTCCATGCCCAAGCACGCCGCCGCGCCAAGTCCTACGCCATAGTATTAGCAAGGTAATGGCTTGAGCTGGGGATCTCAGCAGACTGGATGGGTTTTCTTTGCTCTACGCGTGACGGGTGGGGAGGAGAGGGGAGAGGAAGAGAGAGGGGAGGAGAGAGGAGAGGAAGAGAGAGAAGAGAGAGAAGAGAGAGAAGAGAGAGAAGAGAGAGAAGAGAGAGAGGTGACGTTGAATACAGGTAAATAGAAAAGCGGAATCGAGGAAACAAGGACAGCGACGGCAAGAAACCCAAAATGGAAATGCAGACAGTTGTTCCCCGGACTCGCCGCTCCACTCGTTCAGCGGGAGCCGGCAACATTGACAGCTTTTAAGCTCCTGTGGATCATAAGAGGTTCAAGCGGGCATTAAAAGAAAAAAAAGAAAAAAAGAAAAAAAGAAAAAAGACGGAAAAAGAAAAAGTTTTCTTCTCCGTGTGCCCACCGGCGCTGGCGCGGCGTCCTCCCTCTCTGCTCGACCCCTGGCGGAAAGGCCTTGCCCCTCTTTACGGTCGAGAGCCTCGTGTACTTATTGTTCTTTGTTCCATCTTACTCATGGCCGTGTCTACTCTCTGATCTACTCACATTTACAATCTACTCAGTCTGTTCACATCTACAATCTACTCAATTGTCTGATCTACTAGACTCACATCTACTCGCATCTACCATCTACTCAGTCTTTGTCTGATCTACTCAACTCCCATCTACTCATCCCTATCTACTCGACTCCCGACTCACCTTTCATCTTTCAAAACACCTCCACCATGGCCCATCTTTCGTCTCACGGCCGCGGCGGCGCCGGCAACATTGTCGATGCCTCTCTCTCTCCCAAACTCCAGCCCAAGGACCTGGAGACGCCGGTCTTGCGCACGTCGGTGGTGACCACTGGCCGCGGCGGTACCGGCAACATGGCCAAGAACACTGACCCAGAAGAGACACGCGCCCGGCAAGACGTGAATCCGTGAGTCTCATTTTCTCTCTCTCCTCTCTCTCTCCTTCTCTCTCTCCTCTCTCTCTCCTTCTCTCTCTCCTCTCTCTCTCCTTCTCTCTCTCCTCTCTCTCATTCTAACAAACAGCGTCCACCGTCGCCTCAGCAATGGCGCCACTCACGTCGGCCGCGGCGGCACCGGCAACGTGTTCAAGCCCGGCAGCAAAGAGGCCGAGGCCGCGGCAGCAGCTCACGGAGGCTCTGCGCTGGGCGACGACACCTCATCGCGCAAGAGCGGCGACCGCAAGAGCGGCGACAGCCAACACAGCCGCAGCCGCAGCCGCGGCGAGCCCGAGAGGGGCCTGGCAGCCAAGGGCAAGGACTGGCTGCTGGGAAAGAAGCAGTGAATCGATCAGGTGTTATCGCTTCGTTCCTTTTCTTTTCTTTACTCATATTGCTTCGTTCTTTTTCTCTTTTTTTCATCTTTATCGCATCGTTTCTTTTTTCTCTTTTTTACTCATCTTTTATCGCTTCGTCTTTTTTCTCTCTTCTCTTCATTAATACCCGTATTCTACTCTGTCGGTTGACTGGACATCTTTATTGGCCTGTTGTATTTTTTTGCGATTATACCAACGGGGGCTTTCTACTGGATCTTCATATCAGGCGCGGCTTTATACCAGGCTTTATGCTTCTGCTTTACTTGATTAATAAGGCTTTTAGCACCAAATCCATGACTCGTACTTTTCCCTCTCGCACCACCAAAATGTACATTCAGGACTCACGGCGGCGACCGCTGCCGGACCAGCTGCGCCGGCTGCGCGCGCATGTGCCCTATTCGCTGTCGCTGCTGCGGCAGCTGCAGGTGGCCAACGGGGCGCTCGACCAGGGCGCCGGCAGCGCGGCCTCTCCCTACGCCCACGTCGTCTTTGTCTACGAGGCCGACAGCCAAGAGGCCGTCGACGCCGACGCCGCTGTGCCCTTTGCCGCTGCCTATGTGGACCTGATGCAGGCGCCCGAGACGGCGGCCGTGGTTTATGCCAGCGACCAGGATGGGGCAGAGGCCGGCGTCGAAGCAGACGACCCCCCCCTCTCTTTCCCCCCTCGCCGCGCCCGCGCCCGTCGGCTCCTGCTGGCTTTGCTGCGACACATTCGGGCCATGGCGGCCACGCTGTTTGCCGACGAGGCGCTGCGGGCGGCCGTTGCGGTGCGCGTCAGGGCTCTTGCCGGCGAGCAGATGCGCTTCTACGCGGGGGATGTAGGGGGGGCTGACGCCGGCGGCCTCGGCGTGCGCACGGCCGTCAAGATGAACCTGCACCACGGGCTCTTGCAGCTGCTGCAGGAGAGCGGCGTCACGGTGGCCATGGCGGAAACCTATGACAAGTGGCTTGTGAGGGTGGAGGCCGACAAGTGCGAGACCGAGACGGCCGACGACCTCCTTGTCAACGGCGTGCGCCTACGCTGGGACATTGTGCGCCGGGCCGACGTGCCGCTCGTGGTATCGCGGACCAACATTCCGCGGAGCGAGGCCGCTCTGCTGTACGTGCCGAGTCTGGGGCTGCGGGTGGCGGCGGAGGCAGGGTCCTCTGGCTCGTCCGACGCGGGCCCGGACACCCCCCTCGTCGCCTGGGCCTTTCTCGGCACCGACGGCACCATTTGGACGCTGCACTGCGAAGAGGCCTTTCGCGGCCGCGGGCTGGCCAAGGCGCTGGCGGCGCGGCTGCTGCGGCAGCGAAACCGGGACTTTGGCCGCGCCGACGACGGCAGCGCCGGCAGCGACGACAACCTTTCCTGGGCGGCCGCCGACGTCAGCGCCACCAACAAGGCCAGCCAGGCCGTGATGCGCAGTCTCGGCGGCCAGAAAACATGGGCAACAACATGGTGGGTTTATTTCGGCCTCCCTTTATTTCTTCCGGCCTCCTTTTATTCCTTTCCATCCTTTCCTTTTCCATGGCTTCCCTTCCATTCATTTCTTCCGGCCTCCCTTTATTCCTTTTCTTTTCCTCCCCCTTCTAACAGACAGGACCGTCATCAAGTTTGACAGCCTCGACGCTACTTTGTCTGACGGTGAATCTCCTGCAAAAAGAATTTGAGGTCGTCCGGGTTGACCTGGGGAGTGATGCCTGGGTTGTCAGAAATAGAAACAAGACAAAGACAAAGCAAACCTACCGTGTCCCAGATTCACAATCCAGCCCTGGCGCTTCTCGGCCCAGCCAAAGCCCTCGACCATGGCGCGCACCGTCTGCACAATGTTGTCGTGTGTGCCGTAGAGGATGCCGGGGTCGGCGTTGCCCTGCAAAACGACGGGCCCGCCAGCGGTGGCAGCTCGTTGGCGCACGGCCGCCGCCTCGGCCGGGTCGTGCTGCCAGTCCAGGCCGACAACGTCGAATCCGCCTGACTGCTCGCGGTCACAGAGTGTCTCGAGAGCATACCAGGCGCCCTTGGCAAAGACAATCATGGGCACGCGCGACAGCCCCATGGCGGCCAGACGCGCCGGCAGCCGTTGCGAAATAGCGGCCAGACTGGGCAGTGCAAAGTCGCGAAAAGCCGCCGGCGACAGCTCGCCGGCCCACGAGTCAAAGACCTGGACGATCTGGGCGCCGGCCTGGACCTGGCGCGCCAAGTACTCGACGCAGACGTCGGCCAGGGCCAGCAGCAGGGCGCGCGTCTCGGCCGGCCAGCGGTACAGCCAGCGTTTGCTGTGGATAAAGAGTTTGGTGCCGCCGCCCTCGACCATGTAGCAAAAGAGCGTCCAGGGCGCGCCGCAGAAGCCGATGAGGGGCACACGGCCGGCCAGTTTGGTGCGCGTCAGTGTAATGGCGTCGTAGACGTAGTCGAGGCGCGCGGCCGCT
Organism: Graphilbum ipis-grandicollis; assembly: GCA_019925625.1. Classification (NCBI taxonomy): domain Eukaryota; kingdom Fungi; phylum Ascomycota; class Sordariomycetes; order Ophiostomatales; family Ophiostomataceae; genus Graphilbum; species Graphilbum ipis-grandicollis. The sequence continues at coordinate 72,122 of JADHKH010000035.1, forward strand.
GCGGCGGGATCGGCGGCCGCGGCCAGCACGCGGCGGTACTGGCTATGGCCGTGCTCGTCTGTCGCGGCCGGGGCCCCCTTGAGCTCGCCCTCCAAGTCCCCCCCCGGCGACAGCAGCGGATCCGGGAAATGCGGCCCTTTTTTGTCCACCATTTCGACCGTCATGCCCAGCGCCTGCGGAATGACGAGAATGTCGGAAAAGATAATGGCGGCGTCGAGAAGCCCGGCAAACCGCTCGACCGGCTGCAGCGTCAGCGTCGAGGCCACGTTGGGGTCACGGCAGCATTCGAAGAAGTCGCGCGTGCCCTTGGCCTGGTGGTATTCGGGGAGGTAACGGCCGGCTGGAGGTGAGTAGGGGGGAGGAGAGAAGGGGGGGAGGAGGAGGGAGGAAAAGAGAAGAGGAAGAAGAAAGAAGAAAATAGGGAAGAGGTAGGGGGAAGAGAAGAAGAGGGAGGGAGGAAGAGAAGAGGAAAGAGAGAAAAGACAAGAGAAAAGACGACTCACCCTGGCGCATAATCCAAATCGGCGGCCGTTCGACCTTTTCGCCTGGCAGCGTTAGCATCGCTCAGCCTGCTTCCTTCGCGCCCACTCACCCCGGGCCGCCCGCAGCAGCAGGTCGTTCTTCAAGGGCGCAAATTCCTGGCTCATTGTGGCGGTTGTCGTGATGCTCACGACAATGTGTCTGCCCCGCGAAAAAGATAAGTGTATCGCTGGTGTGGTGTCGGTGGACCTGTGGACCTGTGGACCTGTGGCGTCAGTGGCTGAAGAGTGGGTCCGTCTGTTGCAATGGCCGGGCGACGATTGGTGCAAAACATTTCGACGCAAATTGGCCTCGACAACGACACGGCCATTGACCGCGGCGAGCCAGCTGTATCGCCAAGCCAACGCAGAGCAACGACTGCGAGGATGGCTAGACTGCCACCTCGGCCGGGGCCGCCGTATAGCCGAGCGCTTTGCAGCCGCAGGTCGGTCGTGGGCCCGCCGTCGTCGTCGTCGCCATCGCCTCGATTTTTCGCTTCCCCCTCCTCGACCTCTGTCTGGATCTCAGACGGCCTGCTGGCCCATGCCTTTGAGCGCTACTGCCGCGTGGCTGCTCCGACGTCGGCCGTGCTGGCCGCTGGCAGCCGCCGCTTTGCTAGCAACACGCCCGGCCCGCTCGAGAGCCGGCGCCGTCTCGGCCGCCGCCAAATGACCATGGCCGAGCAGCTCGGCCCTCTGTCGCCGCACTTTTCGCCGCCCTGGCCATCGGCAGCGGCCGCCGGCTTGCGCCAGTGGCAATGGAAGCCGCCGAGACCGCCGTCGGACGCCGCCGCTCCTACGCTGGCGGGCCTCTGGCAAATCATGGGCTGGACGACCGAGGCCGACGCCGCCGCTGACACGGAACCCGAGCCCGACAACGCCACGGCTCGCACGCCGGCGACGCCCCTGTTGCACCTGCTCCGCTCGCCAGACCACGAGTGCTGGGACCACCTGTGCGAGCAGCTGCAGACACACTTGCGCCTCGGCGCGCTGACCGCGGCCGAGACGCTCGAGGCCGTCGACCTGCTCCGACAGCGACAGCCGCCGCCTCGGCAGACACACGTCGCCGTCGTCTACCGCGCCCTGCTCGACGGCATCGCCGCCGGCCAGCCGATGCAGGCGCGCGACTTTGGCGCCGACTTTTGGCGCCGTCTACTGGCCGGCCTGACGCAAAACACGACCGACGACGCCACGCTTTGCGCCCAAATTCTGTGTGCGGCACCGCCCGAGTTCGTCCCGCTCATGGGCCCCCTTCCCCCCGTCCTGGCCGCCGTGTGTGCCGCCCGTGCCGACCTGAGCGTCTCCGACTGGGCTGCCGCTCACCAGGCCAAAGCGTTGGCCTATGCGCTGCAGCATGTGCCGCCGCAGACGCTGGCCGACACTACGGACCGGCTTCGCTCGGCTTTGCCGGCCTCGGCCGCCGCTCCACGCTGGCTCCTTGTCTTGGCCCATATGCCGGCTGTCCGCCAAGACGCGCTCTTTGCTGCGCTGGCCGACGCCGAGCGAGCCGCCTCCGCCCCCTCCTCCCCCCCGGACCTGTGCCAATTGCTGTTGGCCCAGTGGGCGAGCCGGGGCTATGTCACGCGCCAGGCTCGTCTCCTCTTTGTCGAGCTGCAGGCCCAAGGCGCTCCCGACACCGCCTGGGCTGCCCTCGCCCTGGCCGTCTTCCGCTCTCGCTACAGCCGCCCGCGCTGCGGAGCCCTCTTCTCGAGCCTGTGGACGTGTCTTCGCCGGCTCGGCCGCGACGCCGAAATGGTGCCGTCCGTCGAGGCTCTGGCCGCTCGCTGGCTGCTGACGCCCTCTTCCTCTTCCTCTTCCTGGGCCATCACCCCTACGGCGCCCACAGACGCCGCTTTTTTCGAGCGTCTCGCCTGGTCTGCCGCCGACATCACCACGGCGCTCCGCCTGCACGGCCTCTACACCCGTGTGGCGGCCGTCGCGGCAGAAATGGCGCCCGCCTCGTCACCGCCGCTCTGGAGTCTTGGCTTCTGGGAAAAGTGGGCGGCCCTGCTGCAGGCGGCGCTCGACGACGGCCGTCTGGCGCCTGGACAGGTCAACTACGCACTGGACCTGCCGCAGCGCGCGGCCCACCATCAGCGCCAAAAGAACGCCCAGCAAAAGGACGCCCAGCACCAAAAGGACGCCCAGCACAACCACCGCCGCCGCAAACCCGACGCCGTGCCCAAGGCCGGCCCGGCCACGCTCGCCCTGGTCCAGCGTCTGGCTGAGCACTATGCGCTGGCCGACATGCCTCCACGGCGGGCCTTGCGCGGCATCGAGCAGTGCTGGGCCTTTGTCGAGGCCCATGGGGGAGCCACTGCCACCCGCCTGCCGCTCTTGCGCCCGCTTCTGCGTCCGCTCTTCCACGTCATCACCCGCGACCTATACGCCCTGCAGCCGGGCCGCACCAGCCGTCTACGCTGGTACCTGCGTCTGGTCGAGCAGGCCCACAACCCCGAGACGGCGCTCTCCAGCGCGCGCGCGCTCGAACGCTGGCGTCGGACGACGCTGGCCATGGCGCGAGAGCGGGGGGACCCCTATGATCGGGAGTGGAGCGAGGCCGAGGGATGAGGGTCAGGAGCGAGTAGACCTCCTTTCATCAGCCCAGACTCGGAGGTCTCTTTTCTTTCATCAACCCAGACTCGGAGGCCTCTTTTCTTTCATCAGCCCAGACTCGGAGTGTGCCTCTGACGCGGCTCGTGGCCGCACTCTTGCTCGCATGGCTGCTTCTCCGGCTTCAGACAACCGATCCGGCCACCATGCTGTGCTTACGGCTCGGACGAGTCGCGTGGTCGAGTGGATCAGAACAATAGTATAGATAGAGATGAAGCGTTTCCGTCTCCTGCTTTGGCGGGAATCCAATAGACAAAGCCTGATCGTTGCCTTCTGCCTCCGTGACTGCCTCTGTGACCGCTGCCTCTCAATGTCAACTTGTATATTCAATTATCCTGCCCCAGAGTGGAGAAAGTAGAGGCCATGTGCCAGTCTTCATCAGTCGTGACGAGCAAACAGATACCTAAATCAATGCAGGCAGATGCAGAACAGTAAATCAAACAATAGTAAAGCAGTGAAGCAAGATCAAACAAAACAATCAAACAATCGTAGAAAAGCACAAAAGAAAGAATAAGCCAAAAAGATCAAAACCAAAGCGTCAGAAAACCAAAATAGCCACGAGATTGCTTTTCCACCATCTCAACCCTCCGTCATGTCCAAATCATCCAGTCTCCTTTCATATCATCGTCTCTTTCCTTCCTGCCGTCCTGTCCTTTCCAACCTGTCCCCTCCCGTCCTGTCTCCTTTCCGTCCTGTCCCCCCTTCCTGTCCCCTTTCCCCTTCCCCCCTATCCGAGGCGGTAGTGGGCTGCGTCCGCCATGCTAATGTTGCTGCGGTTCTCCCTCCCGCCGCCGCCGCTGCCGCCGACCGTCGACATCACGCTCGGACTGCCGCCGCGCAAAAAACTGACGCCGCCCGTGTCCGACGTCGGCGTAGAGATGCGCTGGCTCTGGCCCAGGCCCTGGATCGGGCTCGTGCTCGGACCGTGGCTGTAGACGTGGCCGAGCCCGGCGCTGTGCGGCGACGACGCCGATGCCGCCGTGGGCGCCACCAGCACCTGCGCCGGACACACCACCACCTGGTCGTCGCCCTTGCCATCGTCGTCGCCCTTTTTCACCACCAGCGGGAACAGCACAATGCGCACCGGCGCCCCCGCCAGCCGTGCGTTGCGCTCCGCCGCCGCCGCTGCCGATATCGTCTTGCCGCTGCTGCCGCTGCGCTCGTTCATCAGCTCCGGGTCAAACGCCACCGTCTCCACCAGCTCGCCGTTGTCGTCGTACTCGGGCTGCAGCGGCGGCAGCATCATGTACTCGGCCCGCTGGCACCGCATCTCCACCGACAGTTCCACCGCCTCGCGCACCACCCGCAGCAGTTGGGCCTGGATCTGCTCCTCCAGGTCCCCCGGCGGTGGAAGGATCGCGCTCAGCGTCTGGAAAATCGCCTGCACCACCGCCTCCGTGTCACGCTCCCGCTGCGCCCGGAACCGGCTCTGCCGCATCAGCAGCGTCAGCGTCACCGCCCGCCACTGCCGCACCGCTTCCACCGGCCCGACCTCCAGCAAGGTCTTCTCCAGCGACTTGATCTTTTGCCGCTGCTCCCGGTCCATGCCAAACAGGTACCGCGTGAACACAAACTCCCACACCATGTACATGGTCATGGCCATGAACACGTCCCGCCGGTGCACCCGGTCACGCAGGTAAACGTCCACGTCTGACCCGTCCAGCACCGCATTGTCCAGCCGGTCCACAATCTTCTCGTCGTTGATCTCCGCCGTCAGCCGGCTGCCCCGCATGTCCGAGAACTTGCTGAACCGCAGCACCCACTGCTGCACATGCGCGCACAGCTGCTGGCACCGCCGGTCAAAGTAGTCCACGTCGTGCAGCCGCAGCAGCTCCGCGTCCGGCGGTTTGGCCGCCAAAATCTGTGCCTGCATCGCCCGGATCTGCTCCTGCGCCGCCACCAGCTGCTGCCGCAGGCTCTCCAGCTCGCTGTCCCGCGCCGCCAACGTCGCCCGCAGCTCTGCCGCCTCGCTCTCGTGCTGCTGCTGCGCCGCCGAATGCTCCGTCTCCAGCCGCTCCAGCTGCCGCGACCGCTCCGTGTGCTCCGTCGCCGACGAGTTGATGGCCGAGTTGAGTCCCGCGTTGACCTCTGTCAACCGCCGCACCTCCTTTTGCAGCCGGTCCAGCGACCGTTTCAGCAGATCAATCTGCTCATCCCGCTCTGCCAGCGTACCTGCTGCTCGCTGTGCCAGTGCCCGCTCCGCTTGCGTCTGTGCCTCGGCCAGCATCCGGTTCTCCGCCGTCAGCTGCTCCACCCGACTCTCTAGCTCCAGCACCTGCATGCTCTGTCGTCGCCGCATGCTGTGCGGTCGTGTTGGTGAACGCGGCGAGCCAATTCGGCCTTCGCCATAGCCATCCTGCCGAGAAGTCAGCACACCGCATTTTCTCCTTGCCAGGCCCGCTTCCGCATCGCCATCGCCAACTCCATCGCGGCATCACCATCCATCACGTACATATACGTCGGTCATGCCGCCCCGTTCGCGCACGCGGCCCTCATTTGCAGTTGGTGTTGTCGTCTGGCTGATGCCGCTGTTGTGGGATGCAACGTCTTTCTCACTCTCACGCAATGAGCTGGCCACGGCAGATGAGGAGGCGGTGTGCCCCGTCCCGCTTTTTGCGCTCCCAGCCACCGCCCCCTCCGTCTGTGATTGGTCCGTTTGACTCATGGCCCGCAGGTCGCCGCTGATTCGCCGGTCGTTGCGTCGTAAAGGGGGGGCTGCTGAATAAGCTGAACTGTTCATGCCCGGGCTTCCAGGCCGCCGCAGAGACAGCGGAGGCGTCCGCAGCCGCGCCATGCCCATGTTGGACAGCGATCGCCGCCCGTGCAGCGGCGGTACGGGCGATGGCGACGTCGGATCCGCCCGCCCTGCTGTCTCTGCGCCTGAGCCGCCGCGTGCCAGCGATGCCAGGTACCCATGGCCATTGTCGGACACGCTGCGCTGCTGGTGCTGCTGCTGCTGCATTACTGCCGCCGACGGCGACGACGACAGAGTCGGACTCGGCGCTAAAACGGATCCCGACACGGACCGCATCGTCGGAACCCGCCCGGCTCTGGGCCCGCCTTCCCGGACGCTGTCCGTCCGCTGCGAGCCGCCCTCCTGGACATCCCTGCTCCTGCTCTTGCGTTCGCTGTCGGCCGCCTCGTCGTCTCGGAGGTGCACTCCGCTGTCGCGCTGGGGCAGCTGCGGGTGCTGCGTCTCTTTCTTGTAGTGCATCGCTGGTGAGCCGTCCACAAAACCGCTGTCCCGGTCTGGCTCCGACTGCCCCGGGCGCCCTGCTGACTCTCTGCGCTCGTGCTGCCGCCCCAGCTCCTCCTCGCTGGTCTCTTCCCGCACCGGCGCCAAAACGCTCAATGTCCGCGGCAGGTCGCCCAGGCCCTCCTGTACCGGAATACCGCCCGGAATGATGGCCGGCGCCGCCGACAGTCCCCCACGCGGCGTCGCCGGGACGTAATCGTCCTGCCGCTGCTGGAGTGAGCGTGCCCGCTTCTCCGGCTCGGGCGTCCTCTCTTGTATTCGCTGTGGCGATGCCAGCAGTGGCCTCCGCAGCCGCTCGTCGACCCGCGGCGTTGACTCGTGCGACTCCCGGGGAACCTCCGCCAGAGGCCTGTGTCGCATCTTGTCCGAGTCGCGCCGGCCCAACACCGGGCTCTCCATGTCTTCGTCCGCCGTCGCTGCCGCGCCAACACTGCCGGCGATTTGCAAGGCCAGTCCCGTTCCTCCCCGGCGCCCGTTTTCGTCCATCGACTCCGTGCTCCGCTCCGTCAGCTTGCTCGAGTTGCTCTCCACAATCAGCGCTCCCGCCTCACTCTGGTCCTCTGCCACCACATCTTTGTCCTTGTCGCCCACAATCTCCCCCTCCTCTGCCATCACACCTTTGTCCTTGTCGCTGCTCAAAATCTCCCCAACCGCCCGCTGCACGTCCTCGCGTCTGACCTCAACCGTCTCTTTCGCATCGGCCTCCGTCCCTGCGCCAGAGTCTTTGCTGTCCACTGCATCAGCCATGGCCGTGTCGTCCCTCGTAATGGTCGGAAGAAGCCTGGGGACGTCATCACTCCCCACGCCGTCCAAGTCCCTTTGCGTCATCAAGGCCCAGTGGCCGGCCGGTTCCCCAACGTCAGCCAGGCTAGGTGTGGCAGGTCCGTCAGCCGGACTACTGGCAGAGCGTTCCTGTTCCAGCGCCGCTCCTGTGAGAGGCTGAGCCGAACCCTCAGACGTCGCTGGCTCGCAGAGTTGCTGTGCTTTCTTGCTCCTGGCTTTCCTCTTCCTCCTGGACAGAGCTGCCATGCCAGCCTCGGACAAGGCCAGTTCGTCGTCTTGTTCTGTCCCGCCCTGCTTGGCGTTCGGTCCGGTCACTGTCCCTGTCGGCTCCTTGGCTTTGTCTTGGCCGACCATGCCGTCGACCTCTGCCGGCCAAACCACTTCTTCCACTACATCGCCTCGCCCCGACGGCAGCTCCGGCTCCAGCTCGTCCCATGACACCACCATCCTCTTCTTTGCTGCCCGCCTTTCCTTCTTCGACGGCTTGCGCGACAGCGGCTCTTGGGCTGTGGACGACTCTGCTTCCGCCGCTTCGACAGATGCGGTTTCTAGAGGCCGTCGCTCCGGCTTGCTCTCTTCCAGACGGGTTCCTGCTGCCGCATCCGGCGCCGCCGCGGTGTCGGTGGATGTAGCAAGAGCTGGCTCAATAGAATCTGTGGCGTGTTCCTCTTTGGGTACCATGTCAGCAGTCGTGTCGGTGACCCATTCCTCAGGTGTGTGTTTCTCTTCTACTTGCTCATCATCTTTGACACGACTGTCGCCCAGGATGTCCTTGGCAGGCTCCTCCAGAAGAATGGCCTTGTTGGCTGCGGCCTGGGCCTCGATAAGCTCCGCAATGGTGTCCTCTGCGTCTGGGCTGGCCGGCTCCTTTTCCTCGATGGGGGCCTCCGAGTCTGGGTTGGTCGGCTCCTTTTCCGCCATGGGGGCCAAGTCTCGGTCGGTCGGTCGGTCGGTAGGCAGTGCTTCGGCTCCTGCTGCTGTCGCTGCTGATGCTTCCGTCGCCGCTGCGTCTACTGTGGCCATGTCTTCCGTCTTGGCTGGCTCGGCGCTCGCATCAGGCGGCTCAAGGCTGTCATCCGATGCGGCAGACCGGCGTTTCTTCTTCTTCTTGTCTTTTTTTTCTTTCTTGTCCGATTTTTCCCGCTTCTCCTTGGTCGCCGCGGCTTCTTCCACGGCCTCAGCAGGCTCGGCGGTTGTGGCGGCTTCCGGGATTTCCAGAGGGCCTGCAGCAGGGACACTGTCTATCGCTTCGGGCAAAGCCTCTGCATCTCGGAGAGTCGGCGTGGTGTCGCTCGCGTCGTTCAGAGAATTGTTGGTCTTGGATGGAGAGTTGGCCGACTCGGCCTCGCCCGGTGCCGCTTCTTGTATATCGGTGGTGGCATCAGGGGTTGCCGTAGATTCTGGCAGCATCTCCGGCACAGCTCCCTCGTCAGTAACTAGAGAGCTCTCGTCCGTGGCAGGCGTCTCGGCAGGTGCCTCAGTGGCGGGTATCTCCGGGAATGGTGTCTCTGGTGCAGGCGTTTCCTTGGTGCCGGCGCTGCTTTCGGCCGACTCTGGCTGCACGGGCGACGCCGCTGTGGCCTTGGCCTTGCTCTTCTTCTTGCTGGCCATTTGGAGATCGATGGAGTAGCTCCGTCCAGACTTGGCCGGCAGCTTGTCTATACGGATCGGGGATGTCGGGCTGCGCAGGACGTCTTCCTTTGCCTCGGCTTCCTCGAGAGTAGGAGTAGTTGGTCTAGTTGGTGTCGTCAGGTCGGATTCTTTTCGTCGGGGGGGGGGCACTTTCTCAGTGCCGTCTAGTTCAGCAGATGCAGTGGTTGGCGCAGGTTTCAGCTCCACAGACTCGATCATCTCGGACTCGACACTTCCAGACGGTTCGGCCGCCCGCACAGGGGCCTCTTCGTCTGCCGGCCGAGACTCCGACGGGTTGGATAACTCGTCGGCGGCGGCCGGTGCTGGTTCAGCAATGTCTTGGTCTTTTGGCGATGGCGTCTCTTCTGCTGATGGCGTGGTGTTTGCCTCAGTCTGTGGAGCCTGGCCTTTTTTTCCCTTGCTCTTCTTGGTCTTCTTCTCCTTGGACGCCGCTGCAACACCATCGTCAACGGCTTCGTCCATCACGGCGGCAACATCCTCATGCACAGCTTCATCGGGATCTGCCGTGTTCTCATCAATGCCGTTCGAGGCGGACGCTGGCGCTGCCTGTGTCTCGACGGCAGGCTCCGGCACGGTGGCAGTAGACTCCAGCGTCGCTTCGGCTGCCGCGTCCACAATGGCCGACTCCCCCACAGCCTCATCCAATGTCGCCTCTTTGCCCTTTTTCTTCTCCTTCTTTTTCTCTTTTGCAGGAGAAGGAGGGCCCGAGATATTGTCGAGAGATGGTGCTTCCGGGGTTGACTCTGGCTTTGCCTCTTCTGTCGTAACTGCTGCTGTTGCCTGCGCCTCTTTGGTCGGCACTGTCGCTGCCTCGGTGGCTGTGGACTCCAAGGGAGATGGGGTCTCAGCGGGAGTGTCCCCAGCAGGAGTGTCCTCAATCGCAGGAATGTTCTCGGCAGAGGCAGGAGTGTCCCTGGGATCTGCAGGGGAGACGACGGCTGTGCTTTGATCGAAACTGTCTTTGGGCATGTCAGAGGATGCGGGAGTGTTGGCAGGATCTTGGGGAGATGGGGCAGAGAAATCAGCGGCTTCAGGGGCCGTTTCCGGTGCAGCCTCCACAGCCTCGGGGGCAGCTTCAGGAGCGGTCGCAGCAAGGACGTCCTCGGGAGCAGCCTCCATGGCCAGCGTTTCCAGAGCAGACTCTTCCGACTTGGCATGGCCGTCCTTTGTCTTTTTGCTCGTCGGGCTTTGCAGGTCCTCTGGTGATGTCGCCGGTTCTTTCGCTTCTGTCGCTTCTGTTGGTTCTGTCGGTTCTGCCGGTTCTGTGGACTCCGGCCCAGTCACAGCGTCCCGTGGCTCTGGCTCCGGCTCCTTTTGTGGCGCGCTCAGTGTCTCTAGCTCTAGCGCTGGCTCTGGCGTCGGCTCTGGCTCTGGTGTTTCGGCATCGGCCGTGACAGCATCGGCTTCGGCAGCCGTGTCCGCCATCTCAGCGACTGGCTGGGCCGCTGCTGGCTCTTCTTTCATCGTGTCGCCGCTTTTTGTGTCGACAATGTCGCTCCCCGTCGGGTCTTCCCCGGGGAGGGTCGTCTCTTCGCTCTTATCTTTTGTGGGCGTCTGTTCCGCAGGCGCGTCTGTCGTGGAAGAAAAAGAGATGGCGCCAGCGACGGCGGCAACATGGTCAGGCTCAGCAGGCCCTGGGCGCTGAAGGAGAGAGTCGGCACTGAGGCTTCCAGACAGGTCCTGCAGTGGCGCGGTTGTATTGTCGTCCCGATCAGTGTGCTGTAGAGCAGCTTCATTGGAGCCGCGGGGGTCCACCAAGTCTGCACTGCTCGTGTCATTGGCTGGCAGCGGCTTCTCAGGCTGTAGCTTCTGGGCGGCGTCGGCTTCGGGCAGCAAAACGGTGCTCTCTGTCGGAGTGCTTGTTGTGTCGTCCACTGATTTGTCGTCTGTCTTCAAAGGCTGGCTCTCCACCGTGGCACTGTCGAGGCCCGAGTCTGCTGGCACCATCAGCTCTGCCGCCACTGGAGCCTCGTGGGCGTCTGGGCCGCTTCGATCGGTACTTGTCGGTTCTGCGGCCGAGGGCGGTGCTTCTTCTGATGGCACAACGGGCGCAGTCTCCACGGGCACTGCGACGGGTGCAGCCTTGCTTTTCTTGCCCTTTTTCTTCTTTTTCACTTTGGGCGAGGCCGGAGCAAGCACCTCTGTCTCGACGTGGGCTTCTGGTGCAGGCGCTTCAACTGTCGTTTCGGCCGGCTCCATCGGCTTGACCGGCACCTCGACCGGCTCTTCCACCAAAGCTTCCGTCGGCGTTGCCTCGGCTGCTTCTTCCGCTACCACGGCCTGTTCCGCTTCCGTCACTGCCTCCTCTTTGTCGGTGCCCATTGCCTCGGTCGCCGGCGCCGGCACGCCCTTGTCTGTGGCATCGGCATGATTTCGCGATTCCGTCGGAGCCACTTCCGCTTCATCGGCAAGCTCCGTGGGCAGCTCCGCCTCCTTGGCTGTAGCCGCTTCCACCACCAGCGTATCGGGTTCGCGTTCCAGAGCGGCAGCGACAACGGCAGCCTCTCCCACATCCGACGGCTCAAGAGCATTCTTCTTTCCCTTCTTCTTCTTTTTCTTGCTCTTTTTCGTAGCAGCCGCTGCCGCGGGCGGCGTAGGCGGACGCTCCAGTGTCTCCGTCTCCGTAGTAGAAGCCAGATCTGGCGGGATAAGAGAAGTGTCGCCTGGTGAGACAGTGGCCACTTCTTCCGTCGCAACTAGGACACTTTTGTCGGGTGTCATCAAGACAGTTTTGGACGCTGCAGCCGTGTCCTCTGCCTGCTCCTCCGTGTCGGCAGCATTTGGCGGCTCGTCTGCTTCCTTGATCGTGTCGACTTGGGACGTGTTATCGGCGGTCGTTTCTGGTACAGCCATCGTCGTGCCGGGCACTTCTTCCGCTGTAGTTTCGCCGGCAGACCGCGCGGCAGACCGGTCCATTTCTGGCACGGGCAATTCGGTACACGCCGGCTCCATGGAAACTGCGGGATCCTTGGAATCGGCGATGGTGACCGCTTCAGCATCAACGGCAGCCTCCACGGCAGCCGCCTCAGAATCAATGGCAGCCGGCTCCTCCACAATGGCTCGATCCGTAATGTGCGCCGTTTCCGCATCCCCAGCCATGTCCAGAGACGCCTGTGCCGGCTCGACGACGCTCGCCACGCCTTTGACCTTGATGCCCTTTTTCTTCTTCTTGTCTTTTCTAGCAGCCTTGGGCGAAGTCGGGGGGGCAGCCTCTTTGGGTGTGACGGGCTCGGGTGCGGCAGACTCGGTAAACGCGGTTTCCTTCTCCAGTACAGGCTCCGATGCCTCCACAGACTGCGCAGGGGCCGCCGTCTCAGGCTCCACCGGCACCGGCTCGTCCTGGTTCTCCTTGCCCGCAGCGCTCTTTTCCTTGTCGCCTCGAGGGACTGCCACCTTGGCGGCCGCAGCAGCCGCCGCGGCTGCGACGGCCGAGAGGATGGACGAAGATGCCACCTTGGCGGCCTTGCTGTCGACAGCCTTTGCCGCCTCGCTGTCAGGCTCGACGGCGGCGGGCACGACTGTCTCGACAGCCTCGCTCGCCGGCGGTGGCGCGGCTTTCTCCTTGTCATGATCGACAGTCTTGTTGTCCGTGGCCGGCGCTTCAGTCGTAGTCTTGTCGGTGGCAGTGGCCTCGGGCGCATTGTCGGTTTTGCCTCGCACCAGCGTGGCCAGTTTTGCAGCCCAGCCACTGCCCCAGCCGGCTGCGGGCGTCGTCGGTGTTTTTGCCCGTTTGGCCTCATCAGTGGCGACAGTCTTTGCTTCTGCCTCTGCCTCTGCCTTTGCCTCTGCCTTTGCCTCTGCCTTCTCCTCTGCCTTTTCCTCTGCCTCCGCCTTTTCCTCTGCCTCTGCCTTTTCCCCTGCCTTCTCTGCCTCTTCCGCTAGTAACATGCGCTTCTGCCGGTACAACCGGTCGGGACTCGAGCCCGCCGACTGGCTGACCGTGGACCGGCGCAGCGTGGAGATGCCGGGCAAATTAATGACGGCGGCGGCACGAAGCCCAGGCGTCGCGCCATCACCGGTTCCGCTTGCGGTTCCAGTCTCAGAGCTAGGCACAACACCGGCTCCTGTCTCCTGCGTGCTCGTCGTTTTCGCCAGCAAAAGGTCCGACCCGAAAGCCGCCGTCGACGCCGTGGCCGCCGCCATGGCCGCCTCGTACCGCTCCAGCGCCTCAAACTGCTTCGCCAGCGCATTCGGGCTCGGCAAGCTGTGCCGGTTCGAGTTGCTCGCAAAAGACGCGCGGGCTAGGGCCTCGCGCAAAGGGATGGCCTCACTGACTGCCGCCGCTGCTGCCGCCGCATGGCTGGCCGTCGCAGAGGCCGTCGTGCTGCGGCGGGCATGCGTTGCCGTCTCGTTGGCCGTGGCGCTGGCCGAGGTGCTGTCGGCTCCGGTCCCGCTCCCGCTCCCGTCGTCGGAGAGCCCCGAAGAACGGTGCTTTAGCAGCATCAGCGGCTTCAAATCTCGCGTGCTATCCCAAGATTGCGGCCGAGACGCGCGCTTCAGGGGCGTGGAAAAGTAGTAATCAGACATCGTCGTCGGGCTTGCTCTTCCACTGGAACCGGCCGTCCTCGGCCTCACCATGGGCTCTGCCATGGCCGGGCCAATGGTCGTCAGCCCCATGGCAGACCCAGGCCTGGTTCCTGCACCACCTGAAGTGGCTGCCGCCGCCGCCGCCGTCGCTGCTGCCACCTGTGTCACAATGGACGGCTGCAGCGCCGAAGACCGACCCAGGCCGGCGATGCCAGGCGAGGACGAGGGCGACCCGGCACGCTGCTGCAGCAAGAAGTGAATGGGCACGGCCGTCGGGCTAGACGTCGACGTCTTGGCAGGCGTCTCTGAGCGCCGGCGCGCAGCCATGGTCGAGCGGATGAGATTTTCACGCTCGTGCTCCGGCGGTGTCTCTGGCCGACTTTCGGGCAACTCGGGGTAGATATAATCGTCGTCGTCCATGTCATCCTCCCATGTGGCGTTGGCAAGGGCACCGGTGCCGTCGCCATCTGCTGGCGCGTCTATGTCTGCGTCTGCATCTGCGTCTGCATCTGAAACAAGGCATGCCTCCGCGTCAGAGCCTTTCGAAACGGGACCTTTGCTCTGTGCCTTGACCGGTGAGACAGCCCGGCTGGGCGGCAGCGGCAAAAGGTCGCCGTAGTAGGGGTCGAAACAGACACGGATTGGCCGCTGGACAATCTCGGGGTCGACCAGAGCGTCCGAGGGAGTCTCGGACAGGGCCCGAGGACGGCGCAGGAGGTCTGGCCGTTGCTCTGTCTGCGCATTCTCTCCCTCTGGCGCACTGACCATTGACTCCTCTTCCAAAGGAGACTCGGTGGCATTTGCACGGCTTCCGTCGTCCGTGACCCCGGCCGTGGCGGCAGCAACCACAGCCGCTGTCACAGCGGCGCCCATGAGGCCGACACCTTCGCCAGGGGTGCCGGCATTAGCTAAAAAAGACGGCTCCTTTGCAGATGAAACGTCCGACGGCGCCTGCTGCTGCTGTTGTTCTCGTGCCTTTTTCTTCTTGTCGCGCTTTTTCTGCTTGGTCGACTTGCTGGGGGTCGACACCACCGACGCATCGCCGTCCTTGTCCAGGGTCTTGTCCGGGGTTTCGCTCATGGCCGGCTCCGTCGGCAGGACTTGGTCATGCCCGTTTGTTTCGGCCGCAAACGAGACTTTGCCCTTGTCTTTGGGCTCAGGAGCCTCCTCGAAAATATCGGCTTCCTTGTCCAGCAGCGCCGCCTCCTTTTCAAATGCCTTGTCGCGGGCCGCCTCGGCCGGCGTGTCAAAGGCGTCTGCTTCCTTGTCGAGCAGGGCCGCCTCTTTTTCAAACGCCGCGTCGCGGGCCATCTCTGGAGTTGTCTCGGCTGCCTTGTCGAGCGCCCCCTTGTTGAGCGCCTCCTTGTCGAGCGCCTCCTTGTCGAGCGCCTCCTTTTGCACTTCCTTGTCAAGCGCCTCCCGAGCCGCCAGCCTCTCCTGCTTCAGCTGGCGCTTGGACTTGCGCGGCACAACCCCCGGCCCATCACCCAGCGCTGTCTCGTTGACCACACCCGACGAGTCGTCCGAGTCGTTGGACCCGGGCGGCGAGGTGCGGCGCCAGTACTTGGGCTCCTGGAACACAATTTGGTCGTCAAAGCCGGTCGAGGACAGCCCGGCCGCCATGACGGCCGTCATGTTGTAATCGTTGTCGGCCTCTTGGACATCGGTGCCGGCCTCCTTGGCGTTGGTCACCTGGGCATCGGTGCTGGCCTCCTTGGCGTTGGCCGCCTGGGCATCGGAGCCGACCTCCTTGGCGTTGGCCGCCTGGGCATCAAAGCCGACCTCCTTGGCGTTGGCCGCCTGGGCATCGGTGCCCGTCTCCTTGGCGTCAGCCGCCTTTCCTTGCGCGCTTTCGCCGCCCGCGTCAAATCCTCCCAGACCAAAAAAGCTGCGCGGTTTTCCCTTGGACGACGGCCGTGGCGGCGCGTCCACATCGTCCTCGGGGAAGCTGCCGCTGTGTTGCGCAGGCGACTCATCCACGCGACGGTCTCCTTCGCTCGCCACCGGGCTGGCCACGCGTTTCGGGACTGGCACGGCATCGTGCAGTGGGCTTGCCGACGTCTCGACCGGAGCCTCCATAACCGCCTTTTCAGCAGTAGCCTCATCCACGGGCTTGTCAGCCACCGTCTCCACAATCGGCTTCTCGGCCCCGTCCTCTGCCTTTCCGGCTCCTGCCTCCGTTGCGGTCGCCTCGCCGGCCATGGTCTCTGGCCGGCTGCCCGACATGGCGCCGGAAATGGTTGCCGCCGCTGCAGCGCCCGAAAAGGCCACCGCGTCGACAAGGGCCGCCCAGCCGCGCTTCTTGGCCTTTTTCTCCGTGGCAGGACTTTCCGCGGTGCTGGGCGGCGATGACACGGTCGTCTGCGTCGTCTCGTCCGTCTGGGTCGTCTCGGCGGCAGGCGTCTCCATCGTCTCGGTCGCCTCCATCTCCGTGGCCTCCTTGTTCTTGGTCGCCTCCGTCGCTTCCTTGCCCTTGGTCACCTCCGTCTCCTTGTCCTTGGTCGCCTCCGTCTCCCTGTCCGCCTTGGCCAGCTGCTTCTCCGGGCTCGGCGACGGCTGCGGCGTCGGCATGACCAGGTTCAGCATGGGCCGCTCACGCTCGCACGACGGGTCGCGCGAAACAAAGGTGGGCAGCGTCATGGATCGCCCGCGGTGGTCCGCCAGATACTGGCCCAGCTCGGCCGGGTAGATGCGGTTGTCGATGCGCACGTCGGCATCGGGGCCGGCAAACCGGCTCGGCGCCGGGCGGCGCTCCAACTCGGGCGGCGTGATAATACGCTGAAGCGGGGCGCCGTTCGCGCCGTCGTCGTCGCTGCCCGGGCCGCTTCGGCCCGTCGTTGCCTTGGTCACGACCGAGTCGTCTGGCGAGGCGCTGCGCGACCGCTCCCGCTGCTCGGCAATGCGGCGCGCCATGGCCATCTTGCGGTAGTACTGATTGGCGGCCTCGCGGATGTCGCGGTCGGTGCGGCCATGGCTGTCGCGCGGCTCTTCCGCCCCCGCCCGGCGTCCTCGGTCGCCCTCCTGCTGCTGCTCCCGCTCTTCCAGCAGCATCACCGAGTCGGCCAGCGTAATGGAGGTCTTGTCAATGGGCGCAGTCGAGCGCTCGGTGCGCTCCTGGATAATCTCCGCATCCTGCATTTCACGCTCCGACATGGAACTCTCGCTGCGGCGGAACACGGGGCGGCCCCGGCCGTCGGGGCCCTGGTCGTGGCCGTGGCCAGAGCTGCCCTCGCCTGCGTCCGACAGAACCTCCGAGTACAGTCGAGCAGGACTGGTCGGAAGAGGAGTCGGCGGGGCAACGGGCCTGTCTTTGGCCCAGGACGGCCCTTCGTCCACGGTGATGATGGCAGGCAAGGCCGGCCGTTGCCGGGAAGGCGCTGGAACAGCTTTTTCGTCGGCGGCCGGTGCCCTTGGGAAAGCCTCGGCGACGACAGCTCCGGCGGCAGCTCCGGCAACAGCACTGCCAATAGCGCTTCCAGTATCGCTCTTCTTGCTTCGCTTTCGCTGCTTCTTGAGCATCGCAATCTCGGCCTCGATCTTGGCCCGCTCTTGTCGGATCTTTTCAATCTCCTCGTGGTGCACGCTGGCTTCGGAAACGACAAATTGGGCCGGTTCTTTGCCTTTGCGAGAAGGTCTGTCGTGGACGGTGACCTCCTGCTCCGGTTCCTTGCGCCGGCTGGGGGGGGGAACCTCTGGCTCTGGCTTCTTTTGGCGGCTGTCCTGAAGGACAATCACTGTCTCCTGCTCCTTGCGCCGGCTGTGAGCAACCTCGGCCTCTGACTCCTTGCGCCGGCTGTCTTGAAGGACAATGACGGGCTCTTGCTCTTTGCGGCGGCTGGCGGCGGCGGTCACAGGCTCTTGCTCTTTGCGGCGACTGGCGGCGGCCTCTGGCTCTGATTCCTTGCGCCGGGGAGCGACCTCTGCCTCTGGCTCCTTGCGGCGGCTCTCTTGAAGAACAATCACGGGCTCTTGCTCTTTGCGGCGGCTGGCGGCGGCGGTCACAGGCTCTTGCTCTTTGCGGCGACTGGCAGCAGCAGTAAGAGGCTCTTGCTCTTTGCGGCGGCTGGCGACGGCCTCTGACTCTGATTCCTTGCGCCGGGGAGCGACCTCTGCCTCTGGCT
This sequence comes from Graphilbum ipis-grandicollis, assembly GCA_019925625.1. NCBI lineage: Eukaryota > Fungi > Ascomycota > Sordariomycetes > Ophiostomatales > Ophiostomataceae > Graphilbum > Graphilbum ipis-grandicollis. Next base: position 89,593 of record JADHKH010000035.1, read on the forward strand.
CCTTGCGGCGGCTCTCTTGAAGAACAACCACGGGTTCTTGCTCCTTCCGGCGGTTGGCGGCGACCTCGGGCTCTGGTTCCGGGCGGCGATTGTCGGGGGCGGCGGCCTCTGGCTCTGGCTCCTTGCGGCTGCTGCTTTGGAAGAGAACCACTGGCCGTTTCTCCTGGCGCCGACTGCGCTGCGCAACGGCCTCTGGCTCCTTTTCTGGCCGGCCCTCGGGGACGCGGTCGGCATAGGCAGGGGCCTCAGGGCGCTGCTGGAGCGACACTTGGTCCTCCTTGCGCTCCAGCTCCATCAGCTCCTGCTCCATGCGCTCCTGTTTCTTGCGCTCGTTGCGCTCTTTGCGCTCCTTGCGTTCCGCTTCAGCACGGCCCAGCGCAGCCCCGGCCACGGCACCCACAACACCGGCCACGGCAACCTCGGCGAGCGGCGACGGCTTCTTGCTTGCTTCGCGTTCGACTTGACGTTGGCGTTCACGCTCCTGTTCACGCTCCTGTTCGCGCTCTCGTTCACGTTCCCGTTCACGCTCCTGTTCACGCTCCTGTTCGCGCTCTCGTTCGCGTTCCTGTTCACGCTCCCGTTCACGTTCCCGTTCGCGCTCCACTTCACGCTCCCGTTCACGCTCCCGTTCACGTTCCACTTCACGCTCACGCTCACGCTCCTGTTCACGCTTCCGCTCCTCAAGCTCGCGCTCTCGCAAGCGCTCTCTCTCGCGCTGTCGTTCGTCCTCCCGCCGCCGCGCCTCCTCCTGCCGACGCGCCTCCTCCTGCCGACGCGCCTCTTCCTGCCGACGCGCTTCCTCCTGCCGACGCGCTTCCTCCTGCCGACGGGCCTCCTCCCGCTGTCGCTCCTTCTCCTGCTCTTCCCGTCGCTCTTGGGCCTCCGTCTCTCGGATCGCCGCGTCACTGAAAATACGCGAGCTCACAGGCACCACGGGCTTGGGCGATTGAATGTCCACAGACTCCCGGCGCTGCTGCGGGGTCGGCGTCTCGTACTTTTGATGCTCGCGAATTGTGTCCATCCGCAGCGGCGGGGACGCCTTTCTCCCGGGCCCAGTCGTCGTAGCCACCACACCCGCCGTCACAACGCCAGCAACGCCGGCTACGGTGGCGGCGGTTACGACTGCCGGCAAGATGCTCGGTCTGCCTCTGTGGCTATCGCTGCTGCTGCTGCTGCTGCTGCTGCCGCTGCTGCTGCTACTGCTGCTGCTGCTGCTGTTGCTGTTGCTGCTGCTGCTCCGCCTTTCTTCACCATATATCAGTCCAGACTCGTAGTAGGCCTGTCCTGCCGATTCGAGCGGCGGCGGCGGCTGCAGCTGTAGCTCGGGCTGAGGGCGGCGTTTGTGGCTGCTCGAGTCCGACTGGCTTGGGGGCCGATGGTTGGCCGCATTGTCGGCCACAAGGTCAGGCAGATCGGTGTCGAAGCCGCAGGGACTGGTCACGAAGCCGTGCAACGAGTTGACCGGGCCAAAGAGCGCCGGGTCGACAACGCTGCTCTTTCCGCCGCGGTAGGGAAAGGCCAGCGGAGTCGAGGCGGCAGAAATGGCGGCCGCATTGGGCGTAGACGTGCGTCTGCCATACACCGCGGCCGCACCAGCACCGGCGACAGCCCCAACGGCCGCGGTGGCCAGGGCTGCAGAGGACCTGTGGCTGGGGGAGTCCACAGCTGTGAGCGCCGTCTGCGAGAGCTGGGGCGTCGACCCGTAGGCCAGGCTGGAATCAATGTCGTCACTGTCCTCGGCCGAGTCGGAAATGGAGTCGGAAGAGTTGTCGTCGTCGTCATCGTCGTCAGAAGCCGACTCCCACTCCGAGTCATCCGAGGACGACTCCATGGCACCGCTGCTATGGCGTTGGGGCCGGGAGTGGGCGAGGCCGCGTCCGCCCGTCAGGTCGTCAATGGTGTTGCGATGCGGCTGCGACTGGCGGAACTTGTCAATGGCAGTGGCAGCCGAGACCAGTTGAGAGGGCGGCCGGCGGCCGACGCGGGCCAAATCCTGGCGGTTCTCCATGCGCGCCATCTCGGCCAGCTCGCGGCCGATGCGCAGAATCTCGTCGTCGTCGGTCCTCTCGCGCCCCGAGTACGGCGGGGATGACGTCCGGCGCTTGTGCTTGCTCTTGTTCTTGCGCTTACGCCGGCGGCCACTGCCGATGCTGCCAGAGTTGCTGCCGCTTCCGTGGCCGTGGCCGTGGCCGTGGCCGTGGGAGGCAATGGCGGCTGCGGCCATACCGGCTGCGGCGCCCGCGGCCAGAGCCGTGCCGGTTCCAAAGCCGCTGCCGCCGCTGCCGCCAACATAGTCGCCGCTGGCACTGTCGTTGTCGTAGGCCAAGTCGGGCTGCGACTGTTGCTGTTGGGCGTACAAGGCAGAGTCTGGCGATGGCCCAGGCGACCGCGAAATGTAGCCCCTGCCGTAAAAGAGGCCGTCGTCCACGGAGGAGGAGCTCGAGTTGTTGAAGCGCAAAAAGCGCCGCTTCTTCTTGCGGTGTGCGCGATGCTGCCGGGCTGCCGCAGCCGACGCAGACGTGGGCGGAGAGTTGGCATTGCTGCTGCTGCCGCCACGGAAAAAATTGAGGATGCCGGCCACGTGAGACTTGGGCGCCGAAATGTTGAGCAGCGACTCGGACGTCGACGAAGTGAAGGACGAGCCCGACGAAGAGGCGGCGCGGTCACGATAGCGGTCGAGGTCCATGGAAGTGTTGGTGTTGTTGATATTGTTGTTGATAGTGTTGGTGTTAAAGGCGTTGTTGGCCGGAGACGCGCCCGCCGGCGCAGCGTACTCCAGGCGCATCTGGTCGTAGTAGTCGTCGGCAGCGCCACGGCGCGATGACGCCAGAGAGGGAGAGCCCTGGTAGGCGGTCGAAGCCATGGGCGCTTGGCTCCGGCGGTCGTCGATTTTTCCCTGGCCCAAGGTCGGCGGAGAAGCCGATGCCACCGAAGCAGCAGCAGCCAGCGCGGCCGCCTCGTTCGACCGCCGCCGCTCGTTGCGCCGTCGCCGGACGCTGTCGGGGCTCCGGCGACGCGACTCTCGCATCATGGCGGCGGTGAATGAAGTCGTTTGTCACGGCTGCAAGGCACCAACAGAGTGCGGGCAGGCAGCAGCCGCCGCGGGCATGGGTTGCGGGAGTCTGGTCGCTGTGTCGTCTGTCGTATGTTGAATGTCGTGTCTTGTGTCGTCTTTGGGTGGTCAGTGTCGTGTTTGGGTCGTTTTCGTGCTCGATCGAGGTCGTATTCTGTTGATGCTGTATCGTAGATCGTAATGTATTACTGTCAACAGCCAACCGCGCCTTGTCCGAAGCTCCAGAAAACGTAAACACCCTCGCGCTGTCCGGTTGGGAGGGCGAGTCTGTTTGTATCGTCAAAGCGGCGGCCAAAATAGAAAAAATAACAAAACAATAGGAAAACAAAAGCAATCAGCCGTAATGAACTCTCCACTGCGGATACGGTATCTCAGCCAGAAAAAGCACCGAAAGAATAGCGGTGGCTGGGGGGTCCGGCCACACACACAGAGAGCGAGAGGCCTACGGTCGCGCCTACCAAAGTGGGCGTTGGGCCGGAACGGCAGAAAACCAAGTCGCAGCTGCCGTCCCATTGCAGCTGAATGGCTGCCGCCATCATAACAAAACACCTATATGGCTCCACTTTACACGGCCCCCTGTATGGTCCTCTCCCTGCACTTGGCTGCACCTTGGCTGCACCTTCCCTGCACGCGTCCTGCAGCTCCCGGTCGGCTCCAGCCAATAGAGGCGACACGCTGCCTTCAGGCAGACAGTCACATGAATCGACACGTGCGGCCGCCGCAGCTCATTCGTCGCTGTTGCTGTGGTTGTCAAAAGTATCATCGTCGTTGGAGGGCCCAAGGCACCCTTTGCCGCATACGACGCAAATCAGGCAACGCCGCCTATGCGCAGTAGGACGGGCCGCTCTGTTTCGTGCAGACGCAGACGATTCGCTACAGCAGATGAAAACAGTTCTAGCAATCTAAATAATCTCGTAACGACAGCGATCACGACATTGAACAGATACGCTACAGAGAGTAAACAAATACCGAGATGGCGCGCAGAAACGAAAGAAAAAGCGGCTATCGACTAGCATGGCGTCAGCTATACACTACTTTAGCGTGCACTAGGCCGCTTTCCAACGCCTCTTTCGCCACACTTTTGGGTGGTCAGATTGGACCGCCAACCGGCGCTCGTCGATAAAGGGCTGCCATAGGGCCCGGTCCGACAGGGAGGCGCTCGCTCACGCTTATGGGCCTAGCATGTGCGCTGTCAGCATCGCGATCGCGAGTCCAACGGCCTGCCGTTTTACTCTGTCGCTCTCCGCCGTCCGTCGACTGCCCGCCGCCGTCTGGAATGCGGCCTGTAAAGTGATAGTTCAACGTCGATACACCCGTCGATCTGTCTCGGGAGCTGCCGTCGGACGAGTGCACAAGCAAATCTGCATTCTTTGCACTTGATGATAGCATGCCTGGCAGTCTGGCAATTGGGCTACCGTTCACATGGCCGGTCAGCCTCGTTGCTAGCCTCGGCATAATGTGACGAGGCTCCGGTGGTACTTTGGGGCCGCCGTGATTTTATCATCTTGAACAATCATTTATATGCTTTCTCTTGCTATTCCGTTGCGAATGTTTTGTAGGTCGTTTATTCCCATTATTTGTATGGGCTTCACACTGCGTACACCAATATAAAATAATAAATGGGGTCCATTATGCACCAAATAATAAACAAAACACAAATGAATCTTTCATGATGACTGTTGATTCTGTTGAAGGGTTGGAAAGGAGCTGTGCTCATCTAAAGAATGGCTATATCAGTAGTTTTTCCATCGTGCAGTCTTATTAAAAGAAGAATCTCACTTTAAGTGAGTTGCCTTTTTTAGTTATTGTTACACTTTTAGGAACAATAAATGAAGTAATGTAAGCTGATCATACACACCTGGACTGATCACTCGGGTTATTTCATGGCTAACAACGTGTTTTCTCCTCAACTGTAGCTATCGAATGTAGGAGAATAACAACACCCATGTCGCGGCATGACAGTGGTCGCTTGGGTTGCCTGCCCAATGCATCACGACCTCTACACCCAACGAGAACTCACATGAGCACCTCATTGACATCCTCTCCATTGCCATCTGAAACAATGTATTTCAAAGCGCCCGATAGGACTAGGGATTGCTATCAACAGTGCGAAATGTGGCAAACCTACGGACCATGCAAGAATCAGATTCTGCCATCTTGCCTCCATCACAGTCCAGGCTGTCCTTTGAATGGGGGCATATGTCCTCCTGCCAATGACTCCCGAATGTGATGGGTGACGTGCCTGTTATAGAAACACTTCCCTTGATAGGCCTGCATGGCCGCATACGGCAGAAGACGACGTGGCAAATTAAAACAAGTTGTGGAATCACCTGCAGATACAGACCGACACCAGCGGGCAAAAATCAGCCCCTCTCAGGGTCAAACAGTCACATATCATCATGACAATAGCACTCTGACAGAGAAGGAACAGCAGAGTAAAAAAGGCCTTTGCCAGATACTGTCCCGCTGTAACAGCATCGACCGGTCTGGCCAGCCTCTGCTATTGACCTGCCGCACTCTTTTTCTTGTGCTTACAACATAAAGTGAACCAGTCATATTCCGTCCCTTTTCATTCAAGTCACTAAAACGAGGCTGGTTACGTCAACAAACAGGCAACGCTGACACTACCCCCGCGTTCTCTTCTTTCAATGGGAAATAGGGCGAGCGATGAATGGAAGAAGGCGGAGTAGTGTCTTGACCATGCAGTTGGCAGGTGCTAGAAAGCAGCATTTACTCCGGTAGGCTTCCTCTTAGAGAGTTTTTTCTCTGCATATTTCTAGTTGAAACTGCAATGCTGATAAATGACCGGATCACAAAAAGAACAAAATTAAACAAAAAATACACAAGGAAGACGCAATAAACGAGCCCACAAAAAGCAGACTGGCCTTAAAAGGCACAGAGACCACCAAATCGGTCTCCTGCCCGGTTTCTTACCATTCCACCAGCCAATAGGGATTCCCCCATGGCGATGTGCATACAATGATACCGTCGCAATTGTACATACAAAGAATCCTTTGAGGGCACAAATGGGCGTGGACGAATGAGATGGCCAGACAAACGGACGGACACTTATCTGGAGGAAAAATTGGGCCTTTGAAGCCACTGGCAGATTAGGCTCGAGTAGGCTTAGCTAGTTGCCTCTGCATGGTTTTCCTCTTTCCGGGCAAAAATGTCTTGAAACAAGGCCTCGAGGCCCGCTAATTGCTGTGGCGCACTAGCAGATCGAACAGTAGTGTAGTAAGCTTGGATGCAATTCCTCTGAAATCCCATCTCCCAAGGCTCTGGTGATCTTTGCACTCAAATCGCATACAGTTTTATCCAACACAACACTTCACCGCATGTGGAAATCACAGAGCAGCAAGGAAAGCGGGAGACAATAAAGCTTTTGGAAAAGCCGCCACTAAAGCGGATGGCGCAAAGGCGGCGTGCAAACAAAAAACCTGGCAGCTTGGTACATAAGTGTGCTAAAAGAAGGAGTATCTCGGGACCAGGTAGCATGTACACAGCGCTGGGCACAGTAAAGCAGAGCGCGCAGAGTAGAGAGTACTCTAACCACACTACACCCGTTTGGTGCGATCGTCCAGTGGTGACGTCATAGATGCTAGTGGAGTCCACCGGGTCGGCCAGAGGGGGAAGAGGGAGGTTGGCCACTGTAGTGTACAGGATCCAGGGCAGGCAACAGACCACAGGGAGGACCCGGTAATCCAGGGAATAATGGCCCCGGGTGCGCTTGCTGGCAACGTCTTGCCGTTGGAGCCTTGCCGTTCTGACACGCCTGTTATTTACCTGGACAACTTTGGTGCTTCTGTCGACTGCCGAACTTTGTAATACTACTACACTAAAAAGAGTAGTGTAGTAGTCAAAGTACAAAGTATACTGTCCAGAGGGCTTCTCAGGTACCGAGTACATGCACTCGCAGCGCTCGCCTGCGGCTGCCGCGGATGTGTGTGTAGTCGGTACGAAACCAGCGCTCCGCGTGGACCTGGCGGTTCGTGCTTGCCTTGTGGTCTGGGCCATCTGGTGGCGCCTGCCCCCTGTATGTACCCCACGAGCACGGAACGTGCTGATAGAGTACCGAGTACACTGCCTGTAGGGCGGCCAGACGCGCCTTTTCTCACGACGCCGTGTACAGTGCACAAGGCTGGTGTCTTGCATGGGGGCGCGTGAGAAAACTGCAGAGGAAGCCGCGGAGGGCATGCATCGACGTCGCTCCTGCCCCGGCATGGGATAAGCGATTCGCCGTGCCTCTTTCTTCTCTCTCGATACGACTTGCAAAAGGTAAGTGCATTGGGTATCTGCCCTGCGTAGAGCGTACCCTTAGCTCGACCTCCCCGCCCAACTACGACCGGCGCTTCTATTTCAGCAAATAAAGAGCCAAACCCGAAAAAAGCTAAACTCCGGCTTTCCAAGTCTTTTCTCTTCCTCGTCCTCCTTCCTTGACCCATGCCTTTCCGTTTCTCCGCTGTTTTATTCGCCCACTTTGTTTCTCAGGGCCCGGCTCGCCTATTGTCGCTTCTTTTTCCCTTTTCCATTCTTTTCCACTGCCGCCGCCGGTTCCGTCGACACGAGCTGGCTTGCTTTGCCCTAGTCTGACGCTGGCCGGCCAATCGATCTGGCCAAGTCTGGCCTCCGCTCCGGCGAGATCAAGTGAGTGCCGACCTCAAAGAAGAAGAGGGGTTTTGGGCTGCAAGCCTTTGTCCGCCTGCCCGCTATGCACATAGCACCTTACAGCACTGCTCGCTGCTCCACTAACCCACTACCTCCTGGCCCCTCCCCCCACCATTTCCAGCGCCCTCCCCCGCCCCTACGGTTGAAACCGCTATTAACCTACCCAACTAAACTAACCCGCACAGCAGTCTTTCAACCCCTAACGCTCTTTTCCAATGCCCGCTGATGAGTGTTAACACCCAAAGCGCAGCTCCTTCGCATCTCCAACCACTATTGTCTCTTTTCGCCCTGAATACACCTCTCCCTTGCCACCGTCTCGAGCGCTTCTCTTCGCGACGACAACGACCCCGGCATCGCTATCGCTCTCCACGATCATTGTCGCATTCTCCTGCGGCGCCGTCGACGCTCTTTTTGACCGCCGTCTTGCTGTTTCTCGTTGTCGTCCTTGCTGTCGGATTTGACACCAATTCCCCCTCTATCTCACTCGTTATCTTTCTTTTCTCGTTCCCGCTCTCTCCCATTACTCTCCCGCCCAAGCGTCTACTCGTTCTTCTTTCCTTCCCACGGGCGCCATCCTGCCCAGGCGCATTCTCCCTCAGGGGATTGCCGCTCGAACAGGCCGCCATTGACTCCGGCTTGGTCGCCAGGCGAAAGAGGACGACGACGGCCAAAGATAGCCTTTTGCTTGCAGGCCGATTGGAGAGGGTCCTCGCTCTCTTCTTCCTCACGTCCGTCCCGCCTCGATCTGTCTCCCTCTGCTTTTTGGTCTCCCACCTGCCTTTTCCATCGGCAGCAAACGGCGGAAACTGATCTCACCGACTCTCTGATCACATACTTTACCCGGTCCTTCTTTTGGCTTTTCGTCTCCTTCCCTTTACTTCTTCCCCCCTTCTCTCCATTGCCATGACCATTGTTCCCACCATGGCCAATGACTCTGTCTACGCAGCCGTCGCGGCCATTGTCAAAACGCTAGCTGTTGACTCCGAACTGGGCGATGCCGGCTTGCCCCCCTCGGCCGCCATCACCGCTGCTGGACCCTTTACACTTCCTGGACACGATTCAGCCGAGAAACGCAGTCTGGAGGCCGACCTGGCCGCCCTCGCCCACCGGATACAACTGCTCGAAGCACGCGCCGCCCGGCCCTCCGACTCGCTTTTTGGCGTCGAGAGTGCCTCCACCAGCAGCGCCAGCGTTATTGCCAGCGTCAGCGCCAGTGTCAGCGCCAGCGCCGCCGGCCCGTCCTCGGCCGATCTGTCCGTATGCGGCCCGGCCAGCGCCCGCAGCAGCAGCTTCATAGACGAGCACCCCGACCCGTCCGGCGCCCAGCTCAGCGATGAGACCCTTGTGGGCTTGCAGGGCCTTCGCGAACACGTCGACGACCAGTCCAAGCTACTAGATACCCAGCGCCAAGAGCTGGACGGCGTCAATGCACAGCTGCTTGAGCAGAAGCAACTACAGGAGCGTTCGCTCGAGATCCAGGAGATGGAGCGGCAACGCATGCAGATTCTCGAGCGCGAGCTGCTCAAGCACAAAACGGCCAATGAAGCCTTCCAAAAGGCCCTGCGCGAAATCGGCGAAATTGTCACTGCCGTCGCCCGCGGCGACCTCTCGAAAAAGGTCCGCATGAACACCATCGAGATGGACCCGGAGATCACCACCTTTAAGCGCACTATCAACACCATGATGGACCAGCTGCAGGTCTTCTCCAGCGAGGTGTCGCGAGTCGCTCGCGAGGTCGGCACCGACGGCCGTCTCGGTGGCCAGGCCCAGATCGAGGGCGTCGACGGCACCTGGAAGGAGCTCACGGACAATGTCAACGTCATGGCCCAGAATCTGACGGATCAGGTGCGCGAAATCGCGTCGGTCACGACGGCCGTCGCCTTTGGCGACCTGACCAAGAAGATTGAGCGCCCGGCCAAGGGCGAGATTTTGCAGCTGCAGCAGACCATCAACACCATGGTCGACCAGCTGCGCACCTTTGCGTCCGAGGTGTCGCGCGTGGCCCGCGACGTTGGCACCGAGGGCATTCTGGGCGGCCAGGCCGACGTCGAGGGCGTGCGCGGCATGTGGAACGAGCTGACGGTCAATGTCAACGCCATGGCCAACAACCTGACGACCCAGGTGCGCGACATTATCAAAGTGACGACGGCCGTCGCCAAGGGCGACCTGACGCAAAAGGTGCAGGCCAAGTGCCGAGGCGAGATTCTCGATTTAAAAATCACCATCAACTCCATGGTCGACCAGTTGCAGCAGTTTGCGCGCGAAGTCACCAAGATTTCCCGCGAAGTCGGCACCGAGGGCCGCCTGGGCGGCCAGGCCACCGTGCATGACGTCGAGGGCACCTGGCGCAACCTGACAGAGAACGTCAACGGCATGGCCAACAATCTGACGACGCAAGTGCGCGAGATTGCCAAGGTCACCACGGCCGTGGCCAAGGGCGACCTCACGAAGAAGATTGGCGTCGAGGCGCGTGGTGAGATTCTCGACCTCAAGAACACCATCAACACCATGGTGGACCGCCTGGGCACGTTTGCCTTTGAGGTCAGCAAGGTCGCCCGCGAAGTCGGCACTGACGGCACGCTCGGCGGCCAGGCCCAGGTCGACAATGTCGAGGGCAAGTGGAAGGACCTGACGGAAAACGTCAACACCATGGCCAACAATCTCACGTCGCAGGTGCGCAACATCTCCAACGTCACGCAGGCCATTGCCAATGGCGACATGTCGCGCAAGATCGACGTCGCTGCCAAGGGCGAGATCCTCATCCTCAAGGAGACCATTAACAACATGGTCGACCGGCTGTCCAATTTCTGTAACGAGGTTCAGAGAGTGGCCAAGGACGTGGGCGTCGACGGCATTATGGGTGGCCAGGCCGACATTGCCGGCCTCAAGGGGCGCTGGAAAGAAATTACGACGGACGTGAATACGATGGCTAACAATTTGGTGGGTTTTTCTTTTTTCTTTTTTTCCTCCGTTTGTTTTCCCTTTCCCTTCTCACATGACAGACTGCCCAAGTACGAGCCTTTGGCGACATTACAAATGCCGCCACGGACGGTGATTTTACCAAGCTGGTCGAAGTGGAGGCTTCCGGTGAGATGGACGAGCTGAAAAAGAAGATCAACCAAATGGTATACAACCTGCGCGACAGTATCCAGAGGAACACGCTTGCACGAGAAGCGGCCGAGCTGGCCAACAAGACCAAGTCCGAGTTCCTGGCCAACATGTCGCACGAGATCCGGACGCCCATGAACGGCATCATTGGCATGACGCAGCTGACGCTCGATACCGACCTGACCACGTACCAGCGCGAGATGCTGCACATTGTCAACAACCTGGCCAACAGCCTACTGACCATTATCGACGACATTCTGGATCTGTCCAAGATCGAGGCCCAGCGGATGGTTATTGAGGAGATCCCCTACACGCTGCGCGGCACCGTCTTCAGCGCGCTGAAGACGCTAGCCGTCAAGGCCAACGAGAAGTTTCTGGATCTCACGCTCCACGTCGACAGCTCGGTGCCGGACCACGTTATTGGCGACGCCTTCCGGCTGCGGCAGATCATCCTCAACCTGGTCGGAAACGCCATCAAGTTCACCGAGCGCGGCAAGGTCAGCCTGATCATCCGCAAGGCCGACCCGAGCAAGGTGCGGCTCAGCCAGAACGAGTACGCCATGGAGTTTGTCGTCAAGGACACGGGCATCGGCATCCCGGCGGACAAGCTGGACCTGATTTTCGACACGTTCCAGCAGGCGGACGGCTCGATGACGCGCAAGTTTGGCGGCACCGGCCTCGGCCTGTCGATTTCGCGGCGGCTGGTTAGCCTCATGGGCGGCGATGTCTGGGTCGAGAGCGACTACGGCAAGGGCAGCGAGTTCTTCTTCACGTGCGTGGTGCGGCTGGCCAAGGACGACCCGGCGCTCATCCAGAAACAGCTGAATCCGTACCGCGGCCACCAGGTGCTCTTCATCGACAAGGGCGTCAACCCGCATGGCAGGCAGCTGGTGGACATGATGGAGAATCTGGGCCTGGTGCCGGTGGTGGTGGACTCGGAGCGCAACCCGTCGCTGGCCCAGGCGCGGGCCAAGGGCTCGCCGCCCAAGGATGTGATTGTGGTGGTGGACTCGCTGGACACGGCGCGGCGGCTGCAGTCGATCAACAAGTTTGAGTATGTGCCGATTGTGCTGGTGGCGCCGATTGTCGACGTCAGCCTCAAGTCGTGCATCGAGCTGGGCGTGACGTCGTTTATGACGACGCCGTGCAAGCTGATCGATCTGGCCAATGGCATGGTGCCGGCGCTGGAGAACCGCGCGACACCGTCGCTGGCCGACAACACCAAGACGTTTGAGATTCTGCTGGCCGAGGACAACACGGTGAACCAGCGGCTGGCGGTCAAGATTTTGGAAAAGTACCACCATGTGGTGACAGTGGTCAGCAATGGCGAGGAGGCCGTGGCGGCCGTCAAACGGCGAGACTTTGACGTTATCCTCATGGATGTGCAGATGCCGGTCATGGTGAGTTTTTTGTCATTATTCTTTTAACTCTTTCTTCATAACTAACCTTGTAGGGCGGTGTCGAGGCGACTAGCAAGATCCGAGAATACGAGCTCAGCGCCGGCACGCGAAGGACGCCCATCATTGCGCTGACGGCGCACGCCATGATGGGAGACCGCGAAAAATGCATCCAGGCACAGATGGACGAGTATCTGTCGAAGCCGCTGAAGCACAACCTCCTGATCGAGACGATTCTCAAGTGCGCCACGCTGGGCGGTGTGCTATTGGAGAAGAACCGAGAGCGCGATATATCGTTGCAGCCGGATCACAGCAGTCTCGCGCTGGAGCCCAGCGGCATCCAGTTCCCGCCGTACATGCTGCAGGCCAAGGCCCGGGTGTCGAGGGGACCCGGTAGCAGCAGCGGCGTGGCAGCCGGCATCAACGGCAGCAACCCCCCCCAAGCCGACGACTCGGCCAAGGCGAACGAGCCAGCGGCCGTAAGGCAAGAAGCCAGCAGTCAAAGCTGATCTTCAGAATGCGGCATTTTGTTCTCATGATACCAATTGTCTTTTCGCGCTTCTTACTATGTTATCTTGCCCTATTTTTTCTTCTGATCTTCTGACCTGCTATACAAGCATCGCTCCTTTTGGAAAAGGTATTTTTTGCATATGTTTGGTCGATGATGCTGCTGTTACAGGTTACGGGGGGCTTTCATGATTTACTTGGATATTTTTTGGTCGATTTCCCATCCTTCTACCGAACTCCTCTTTTCTTCCCTGCAACGGTTTATGAAGACAGCGGTTTTGTTTTATTTTCTAACCATGGGGGCTGCAGCTGTCTGTAGCTTTGGGGGTGTCTGATGCTGCCTGGCTATGTTTTCTTATTATGAGCTGCTTTATTTTGGATAGGGATCTTGTCCGGCGACAGGGGGAAGGAATCTTTTGTGTGTGTATGTGTGAGATCATGCGTTGGATGGCTGGGGCGAATGTGAAACGAATTCAGGACAAAATGTCAACAGTGATGTGTCGACTGAATATGTGGACAGTATGTGTATGTGTGTCGACAGTAAATGCGTGTCGACTGAAAAATATGCACTCTGAGCGAAGGTTATCTCCTGGGAGAGCCTGGCAGGTTGACTGTCCAAGACAATGCTTTAGGCAATGACAATGTAGCCTCGTCTGTGAATATTATTTCTCGAAACGGCCTGCTCATCCGCCATGGCGGTTGTCCGTGGTTTGAAAACAAATAGCCAGCGAAACGGGCGAGGAGAAGCGTGTGTGCGTGTGGCCATGCCATGACAATGGCCGGGTATCTGACGATATCACAGCGTGAATGGTCGGCCCTTTTACTTTTATTTCTCTGCCGTACGCGAGGCACCACTGCCGTCGTTTTGGTGGACGTCCTCGCCCGCCGCCCCCTCGCCCGCCTCCTCGCCCAGGTCCCCCGACACAGCTGCCAGCAGCTGCTCCAGCCGGGCCTCGAATTGGTTCAGCTCGCGCTCCAGTTTCTGCATGGCGACCTCGCCGCTGGGGGTCAGCATGAGAAGAGACAGTTTGCGGCAAAGAGGTTACCTGGCCATGTCGCGGAACGCCTGGGCCATGCCGCCGTGGCCCGACAGCAGCGCCGCCACAGATTCGGCCTGCACAGAGAGGCTGTCGAGGGAGGCGGCGGCGTCGGCAATGTCAGAGGCTACTGGGGGGCTTGTCGCGGCGCTCTGGGAGCTCTGGTCGGCGCGGTCAACGCTCTCGACGCTCTGATCGGGGACGCTCGCGGCGGTTGCGTCATCGCCGCCACGGAGCAGAGACGCTGCAGCAGCGCGGGCCGTGTCCTTTGTCATGACGAGCAGTACAAGAGAGAGAAGCGAAGAGAAAGACGACAATAAACTTCTCTTGCTGACTCGTCGATCGAGGCTGGAAAGTTGGGCTGCTTACCAAAGCCGATTCTGGGGCCAATTGAGAACCCAGCGAAGAAGACCCCACTTTACTTTACGCAATAGGTGGCTCTGCTCCGCCCGGGCCAAAGACAGCAGCAAGGCAAACCAGTCTTGTTGCCCAGACGAGCGTTTCCTTGTTATCTACCACGGAGAGACAGAAACAGAATCAGTATTCTTTCAGAAAGGCAGCTACGTCCGCCGCTGTCCATGGTTCATCATGACAGCTCTTTGGAAGCGGACACCCTGGTAGGGCTTGTCTGCTATTAAACTTGCGTGTCATAGGTCAGAGAGAAAAGTGGGCCTGTTCCTTCGTAGTCAGCCTTTTGGAGGGTCTACAACGCAGCGACAGCGCCCGAGGACCCTTACCCCATACACTACCAGCGCGGATTTATGGAGCCTAGCCTTTTTTTCCAGACAAATCGTACAATGCTTACAGCAAAGAGCAAGTTTTTTCTTTGGGGTCGTATTTGGGAAAAGAAGGTTTTTTAAACCCGGGCCTAGCCAGAGATCGCTTGAGAGTCGCTACAATAGTGCCATATCGGAAGGATCGCAGCGTTCTGGATCAGGCACGTCGTATATGTTGAGCGTTTGATGGAGCTAGAATCTGAAGAATAGTTGTACGTATTCGGTGAAGCTGCACGGTGGAATAACGTTATGAACGAATTCGGTGAAGCTCAAATACTGTAAATAAACGTATCTAGAGAGGGCAGTAAAATAGATGAGCGTTTAGTGAACTACAGCACTGTATATGTAGAAGCTACAAAGTACTGTAAAATAAATGAGCATTCACAGAAGCCAAACTGAAAAAGATGAGCGTTTGCTACAGTACTGAATAGAAGCTACAAATTGTAAAATATGAGCATTCACCAAAGGTAAGACATGAAACATGAGCGGTCGTTACTGTAAAAGCACACCATGCCATCGTATATTCTCCCCGCCGCTCTGGCTATTGTCCGTTAAACTACACAAGTCTCCGATCGGAACCAGTTTAAGCTATTCGCAAACTAGCACTGTGTCTAGCCCCGGTTCTTGAAATTGATGATTCGGGCATTGTCGCAGTAATATGCTTACTTTGTTCTCTCATATATGACAAGTGACAGGACGGCTATCGAAATTTGAAAAGCCGCTGACAAGGTGCTGTACGAGGCCGTTTCAACAAGACGAAAAGGCGGCACAGGCAATGGCCAAATGACCGCACGCAATGACCAGAATCTGGCCATTTGCCGTTTGAATAAAACAGGCGCAAATGGCCGCCTTGCATTTGTGGGTGCTCGTTGCTCCTCCGCGTATTTCCCGTTTTCCATTTGCTTTCCGTTTTTATTTCCCATTTTCCATTTTTAGCTTCCATTTCCCATTTTCCCATTTTCCCATTCTCTCCCTTTGTTCACGTAGTGTGCACTACTTTAACGCACGCGTTGTACGTTGTACACTACATAATCAACTTTCGGTGGGGAATAAAACAGGGGGTGGGGAAGATGGCAAAGATGGCCGGGGCATGCAAATCGTATGATTACTGCAGAATCATCACAGCACACCTTTTCTTTCCGTTGAGGGAAAAATGGGGAAGAGAATAGCGAAAATGGGCGAAAATGGCCAGAAAAGGACAGCAGTGGCGGTTCTGGCAGGCAGAGGATACCGCGCGAAATCTCCTTCTTTCTAGCCGGAAAAAGCAGGGTGGAAAGAATGATGGGAAACCGCGAGCGGTTATGAAAGGCAGGTTTGTCTATATTTTCTTCTTTGCTTCTTTTTCTTATTTTCTCTCTGTTCTTTTTCTTCTTTTTCTCGTTTCTTCTTCTTTATCCTTTCTTCAGCTTCCTTCTTCCATTTGAATGGCTGTCCACGCGCTGTGCACGTCCGTTCTAGACCGGGTCTATTGGTCGGCCGGCCAGGCCTATCATGTCATAATCAGGCAAATGGATGGGATGCCAGGGCCTTTTTCTTCTGCATTTTGTTTAGCCGGATTTCCTGATTTTCCATCGATTTCAGACCTCCTTGCACCTTGTGCATTGTGGATTCACCCGTTTTGGTGTGTGGGAAAGAATGTGCTTGTTGTGGTCGCTTCGTGCCGTAAACAGCAAGTGAGATCCTCGACGTCACCGTAGGCCATTGGCTTTCATCTTATCCCGATATGGCAGCCTTCCGCCATGCTTGCGATTGGTCGCGGCTGTCCATGTTTGTTTATTCCTGTATTTCTGCATTATTGCATTTGCTTCTGATTTGCCCTCGTTCTTTCCCTTTCCCTCATGCGTGGATGGACAAAGTGCGCAAACCTGGTACCGCCTTCTCATTGGCCCATCTGTCCCCATCGACGCCATCGAAATCGTACGTTTTTCTCCCCCTTTCCCTTCTTTTACACCCCTCCTCCAAGCTCAACGTGAACCTGCATTCCTCATCAGCAGTTTTCATCCGGCTCCATCTCTTTCCTCCGTCTTTGTTCCTCCGTATTTTGCCTTGTACGTACGATATGTCACGGCGTCTCCACTGCTGGCTCGCCAGTCTGGCTGGCCAGGTTCGTCAGAGAGCCATGGGTTCCGTGACCGTCCGTGCCTTCCCTGCTTCCAGCTCTCCTCGTGCCCATCTCTCGCTCTTTTTGTCTCTGCTGCTGCGGCCCCGGCCGGTGTGCTCCGAACGCTCTCTTTTATCGCGTGGGAAAGCGCCTGCCTTGCACTACTCTGTACTTTGCTCCGTTCCCCTTGCGCCTTCCTCAGCATTTGCCCGGCGGCATGTCCGAACGGCAAGCTCGCCCCACGCTATACTCGGTTCCCGCTCCATGGGAAGGAAGGAGGAGCCATGAAACGGCCTGCTTTTGGATTTTTCTCCTTCTCTTTTGTTTCTCTTGTGCCGTTCCTGCTCCTTTTCTGCTTGATCTCTTCCGACTTCACCCCCCCTCCCTCCTTCCTTCCCCATCTCCCGTTTAGTGTCGTTCTACCATGCACTGTGCCATTGCGTGTACTAATCTACTACTTACACACGCCCTTTTCTCTCCGGATGTTAGTCGTAATAATGTAAAATCAAGCAAGCTCATGCCATGAAAGTGCGCTTCTCCTTCTTTTGATTTCCGTGCTTTTGCCGTCTCCCCTTTGATTTTGCTTGGCTGTCGTGTGCCTTTTCTGCCCTTTCTGTCTTTTTCTTTTCGGTTTCACCTCTTTGCCCATTTCCCTGATTCTTCCTTCCCGCCAACCGGATAGCTCCTGCCGTGTGCCTTATCCGTAGCAGACACGACGCAACATCGGGTTGTGCGTTTCCTCTTCTGGCCCACAGCCGCTTGTGTCTCCGTCTGCGTCTCGCTCTTACTGTTTGGCCTCTCATTTGCTGCCTTTGGTCCGCGGCCTCTCTACACGCTCTCTCGTCTTCACGCTGTCTTTAGCCGCCCCTCTGTGTCGTCAGGCTGTCATTTGCTGCGCCAAAAGAGCCCAATAGTTTACAAAGCCAATCTTGTACACTACTCTCTCGTCTTCCATCATCGTTGACGGTTTTCATCCACCTCCAGAGCCGTGATCTGACCTTGATTTCTTGTTTCTCAATCTCTACATTCCTGTCTTTTATCTTGATTCTTGTTCTTAATCTCTTGATTTCTTATCTTCAATCTCTTGATCTCTCGGCTCCTGCTCCTGATCTCTTGGATCTATTTATAACTACCCAGTCCAGACAGGTAAGACCTAAAGACCAGTCTGGAAGGACGGCGATTCATGCCCAGCAATGGCTGCTCCTTTCACCTTGTCTTTGCTATTCTCATGACCATTCTGCTGCTACTACTCTTATCCTGCCAGTCTCCTGTTCCCATTCTTTCCCTTTCAGTCTGGCCCCGCTTTGGCCAGGCCTGGGCCCCTCCTCCTTCTCTCCTCTTCCCCTTTACGCGTCTATTCTTCTTTCACCGGGTCTACCCAATCGAATCTGCCCTATTGTCTGCTTTGGGTGCCTATTCTTGCTTTGCCTTGTTGCCTCGTGACTGTTCTTTACCATGCACTGCTTTCCCGTATTGTGCCGGCGCCGATGGTGCGGACGGCTAAGCCTAGCCAAAAGCCATGTATTGCAGCCGGGCTGGGACTATTGCAAACTCTTGGTCAATGTTCCCTGCTTATTGGGCGGTATTATAATCGCCATTTTTTTAATTTTTAATTTTTTATGATTTTTTGATTTATTTCTCTTGTTGTTTGTTATTTTTTTAATTTTCATTCATTATCATTACTTATGGCTTCTCTTGCTTCGCCATTTCCCTCCCTTCTCCTTCTCCGCCTCTCCGCCTCGTCTGCCGGCCCCGGAACTTGTGACGCATCTAGACGATCCGCCAGTGGCGAGCAAAGTCTTACCACGGCATCAGCCAGATTCAATCGTCTTCTGCCGGCTATCCAGCCCATATCCAGTGATCATGCAGACCCCCTTCTTACAGCCCTTGCCCACAACCCGATCTCGCATGGAGGAGAAGCCTGCAGACTTACACACAGACGCGCCCACTCGGCCTGCATGTATACATCTATACTTGTCTACTTACACACCTACATCTGCCACTTTCCACGCTTTTCCCCATTCGCCCTCATACCCACCCCCCCCCTCTGGCCACTCATGCTTGCCGAGATGTATACAGACACTAATTCGCACAACAGCTGTTCTCGTTCTTAGCTAGACGCCGGCCGCCTGCCACTATGCAACTCGTGTCTTGCGTCGCCGATTCGAAGCCCATTTAACAACGCCGTGGCGCCGCTAGAGACTGAACCCGTCGTCTCTAGGCTCTCATTGAACCCCTCTACCTAATTGATCGCGACAAGATTCCCGAGCACGAAGACGACGACGACGACGACAACGGCAACTATACTGACGAAAACAGCGACGGAGACAACGACGCTACCGACGACAGCCATCTCGACACCTCCTCGGGACACCGCCAATTCCCTTCGCCTGTTTGCACAGGCTGGCTCATTGCTCTCCAATGTCCTGAACAAAGTTTGTCTGGAACCGCCTGCCTGCCTCGAACAATTCACAGGACCATGGCACAAGATCTAGACCAGGTCTTGGAGGAACTGGGCATCGCTCAGTACCTCGAAGCCTTTGTTGACCAGGGCTTCGACTCTTGGGAGACAATCCTCGACATTACCGAGTCGGATCTGTAAGATCAATCACCCCATCCTTTTTCGGCCGTGCTGGCTGACCGTGCTTCCAGAGATGCTCTAGGGGTCAAACTTGGCCATCGAAGGGTGAGAAAGCACAACTCTCTTTCTTTCCTCTTCCCCCCCGACGCTGACCTCTCTGTCACTAGAAATTGCAGAGACGAATTGCCAATTTTCGTGGCATTGCCCCAGACGTGGCGCTTGCATCGCCAACGCGGCCAACCGTGGAGGAGACGCCTCGTCCCGAGGGCGCTCCGAAGCAAGAAACGCCTGGCTATGGGCCGTCTCCCGGCGCCACCGCCAGTTCTGCTTCCGGCGCGACGACAAAGCGCAAGTATCGCAGGCATCCCAAGGCAAGTCTGGACGGGCCGCTGCGTTATAGGAGCTCTGGCTAACACTGTCACGTGATAGCCCGACGAAAACGCCCCTGAACGGCCGCCTTCTGCATATGTGCTGTTTTCCAACAGTAAGTTACGGCGGTCACATGACCAATTATATCGCGAGGCTCTGCGTATAGTAGGCGCAAAAGGCTGACGCCTCTTTTTTGCCACAGAAATGAGAGAAGAACTCAAAGGGCGAAACCTCTCGTTTACCGAGATTGCCAAGCTGGTGGGCGAGAACTGGCAGGGCCTGTCGCCGGCAGAGCGCGAGCCTTTTGAGACGCAGGCGCAAATGGCCAAAGACAAGTACAACCACGACCTGGTCGAGTACAAGAAGACGCCCGATTACCGTAAATACATGCTGTACCTGCAGGAGTTCAAGACGAAGCATTCGCACCAGACACAGGGTGAGTTGCGTCTGCGGTCGTTCTTTGCGCTGAGATTCTCCTCTGACCAGTCAGACAAGGATGCGTTCAAGCGGATCAAGCTGGCCGATTCCCCTCTCAACACGGCGCCGCCAGCGAGCGCGACATCGCCGCCACCGCCGCCCAAGCACTACCGGTCGCGAAGCAGAACGGCCTACGGCTCCGGGAGCAGCACCGACGGCCACTACGGATCCGAAAACGTCCGCCCGTCGTCTCACCGAGGACGCCACGTCGGCTCGATCTCGGCCTCGGACTCCCACTACTCGTCCGCCTCGCCGACGCCGGGCCCGCCCACCACATCGCTAGACGGCTCCATGCATTCTCCGCCGGCCCATCTGGCCTCGGACGGACACCCGGAGCGGTCGCCCCATCGCATGAGCATGAGCCCCCAAGAAGCTCTATCCGACCCGTCTTCCCGGCGGAACTCGCTCTGGCATCCCGAGACGTCACAGCCGCCGCCACATGCACACGCACATGCGCACCCGAGAGGCTTGCCCGACAAGGTGGAGCCAGCTTTGTCCGGCGGCGGCGGCCCTGTCAGTCTGCCGTCCTTGTCCAACATGTTTGACGAGCGGCGCCTGCCGAATGGGCCGCCCTTGGGTGCCAAGGCCGAGTTTGGCCCTCCTGTTGGAGCCGGAACCCCCTTGTCTTTTGGCAGCGGTTATACGCGATCACCTCTGGACGGGTCTCTGCCGATCCATGCCCTCTTGTCCGGCAAGGCTGCCTTGTCCGGCTCACCGCCACCATCGCACACCTACCTACAGTCCCACCCGCCATCGCACCCGCCACCACACCCGTCATCACACCTCCTCTCGCACTCGCGCGCGCCATCACAGACGCCGTCACAGCCCGGCTCGTCGATGCCTTCACCAACCGTGTCCTCTTCCTCACACCGCGCCCAAAGCGCGCACCCCCCCGAGCACGCCCACGCCCGCCATCACCACCGCCACACGGTTCTCTCGCCCATCCTCCCACCCTACTCTGTCCCTGCTGGTGTCTCCGAGCACCCGCCGTTGCGCCAAGACAGCAGCACTAGTGTCAGCATCGCCAGCAGCATTGCCAGCAGCACGGGCAACACCACCACCCAACCACAGCCGAGCGGGGGCGGTCAGTACACCATGCACCCCAAGACTTTTGAGAGGGGAGACGGCCGTTTTTACTCGAAATAAGCCGCGCGGCGTTTTTTTCAGATTGGAAAAAGAAGAGGAAAAAAATTCTTTTTCAGGCCGAAAAAGGAGGAAAAAAAAACTGAAAGGCTGACCATGCGCGTCGCCGACCAGTTTAGAGGGCGTCCCTGTCGCGATGCGGGCGCCTTGCGAGCCGCCGTCCGGTGGCCGCGTCAACTTTGAGCCCGTCCTGCCAGCGGCCGCGCTGGACGGAGGCCAAACCAGCCATGCCACCAGCCTGGACAGCATGAAGGCGCTGTTGGAGGCGGGCAAGATTGTCAAAGGGCGAGTCTGAGCAGCCAGTGGTTTGTACGATAGAAAAAACAGCTATCCGGGCGTTCCGGATGTCTTTTCCACGAGGACACGACGACTCGAAGCGCTCTGAAAACGACGCCGCGATGTCTGTCTGACTGAGGGGAAAGAGGGGGTTCTCTCTGGAAGAGGCTGCGTTTTCTTCCCCGTCAAAGGGCAGCTCTTCTGTGGGCGACTAGAAATAGCTTGTTGACAGCGAGCAACGTGGTTCCGCGAGAAACCTGGCTCTTCTTTTTAACTTGTGTCGTCTTCTTCTCTTTTCTCATGTTTTGGGGTCTCGTGCGGGAACAAGACACAAGCGGTGTCAAGGGGGGGAAAAAAAGGAACCCGTGGCGCATGTATATTTTTGTGATACCTGGATAGATAATGCCGAGGAAGGGCCCTTGTGAACGGACCAAGCGTCCAACATGGCTCTCGGGAGGCCGATGGCGCGCCCTGAGCCAGGCCGGCCTCTGAGCCAGGGCCGGAGAGAGTACAGGTACATTGCGATGGGCAACAATAAATAATCGTCATCACAGCCGTGCTTTCCGTGTTTCTGTCCCCAGCAGCGTAGGACACGACATTCGTCTTTTTCACAAACAAGTACAGAAAGACTACAGAAACAATGACAACCCAGCCCCGACACTACTCTGCCGTCACCTCGGCCGTCCAGTCGCGCCGAATCTCCAGCTCCGTCAGCTCTGGCGTCTTTTCAATCACCAGCCCCTTTTCGTTGGCCAAGTGCAGCAGGCAAATGAAACAGAAACTCGTCGAAATGTCGTCCATGACCGCTTTGGGGTACACGCCGCGCAGGCCGTTCATGACCTGCGTAAACTTGAGGGGCGGGTCGTCGGCTCGGTCGCCGTCGCCGTCGCAGTCGCGGTCGCGGTCGCGGTTCTGGGTTTCCGCCTCCGCCTCCGCCTCTGGCCCCTCTAGCCCGTCCGACGGCGGCGGCGTCAGCAGCCGCGACAGCGACGCCGCGTCTCCCGTCTTGGCCCCCTCGGCGCCCTCCCACGGCATGCCCCGCCACAGCTCCTCCTTGAGCCGCCGCACGTCCACCTTTTTGGCCCGCCGCGCGTACTGCACATACTCGGGCCGCACGCGCCGGCTCGACGTCACCAGCGTTGTGCCAAAGGCCAGGTCGGCCGGGTTCGTCACTGTCAGGCCAAAACCCGTCATGGCCGTGAAGCCGCCGCTCGTGGTGAAACCCGCGCCGCCCGCACCGGCACCGGCACCCAGCCCGCCCGGCCCTCCGCCCACGCCCCCGACCCCGCCCACGCCGTCCGTGCCGGGGCTGAAATGGTCCCGGGCGTCGGCAAACTCCTCGGCGTCCAAATCGCCGTCGCCGTCGTCGTCGTCGTCGTGCCCTGCAAACGGTAGCCCGTCGTCTGCGAAAAAGTCGGCATTGTAGTCGCCGGCCGCGCCGCCATCGCCGCCGCTGCCCATGTCCCCGCCCTCGACCGACGGCATAGGCCCTTTTTGCGCCGCCCAAAAGGCCTCGTCCATGTCGCAGTCCCGCACGTTTTCGTGCGCGTCCGCCAGCAAGTGTGCGGCCGCCACGCCGCCGCCGCCGCCACCGAGAAAGACCGGCCGGCTGTTGTACTGCCGCCGTCGGCTCAGGCGCGCGCGCGGCTTCAGAAACAGCGACAGCAGTTGCTTGCTGTGGAAGTGCTTGTCGTCTGGCAGCAGATTGCGCGACTTGGCCTTCCAGTCCTTCTTGGGCAGCGTGATGGCCACCTGGCTCGCCGCCTCCGTGTACAGTAGCTCGGCCAGACCCGCGTCCAGCGGCGCCGCAAAGTCAATGGTAAAGGGCTCCTTTTCTTTGCGCACACGGCTGCCTGCTGCCCCGGCCGCGCCGCCTTCTCCGCCCGCCGTCGCCGCCTTGATCTTGCGCACGCGCCAGTGTTCCGCGCTCGCCCAGTTCTTGCGCAGCGCCTGGTCAAAGTAGCTGAGGATGTTGTCGTGCATCTTGTCGGCCTGCAGCAGTTGCTGCTGTGTCCCGTGCACCATGCCCATGGTGTAGTCGGCGCCCGCGTCCGCCTCGCCGCTGCCGGCGCCCGGTTCTCCGTCTCCTCCGTCTCCGCCCGCCCCGGCCTCGCCGCCCGCACCGCCTAAAAGGAGCAGGTCGTCGGCGACATCGAGCCCACCGTCGCCCGCCGTGTAGACGCGCATCTGCGGGTCCAGTCGAGCCTCGCGGGCCCACGCCTCGCCGCCCTCGCCAAAGTTAATGTCGGGGCCCAGGTCGAAGCCCAGGGCGTCCGTGTCGTCAAAGCCCAGCGGGTTGTCCTCGTCGATGAAAAGGGCCGACTTGTTGCCCCGTCTGGGGCCCATGCCGCTGTCGTCGGCGTTGTCTTCGTCGTCTCCGCTGCCGTGATTGTCGCGCAGAAACGGAATGTCCATGGAGCCGGATGGGTCGCCAAGGTCAAACGTCTTGAGCGACGGACACACGTCCAGCTCATCCAGGCGGCCCAGGTCGGCAAAGAAACGCGAGCCCAACGCGGCCACGTCAATGGGCATGTCGTCCGATTCGGCGGCAGACTTGTCCTCGTCGTCGCCGTCGTCGTCGTCGTCGTCGTCGTCGTCGTCGTCGGCCCGCTGGGTCTCCCCGTTGTCCTGGTCGCCCGACGAGACGGCGGCCTTTTTGTCCTGGCCGGCGGCGTCGTTGGTATCGTCGCTGCTGTCAAAGACGATGCGGCCCTGGGCGTCGATCATCAAGTGGTTCAGCAGCAGGCCCTTGGCGCCGCCCTCGTCAAAGTCGGCCGAGGCCTTTTTGAAGAGCGGGTCGACGGTGAACTCGAGCTCGAGCTTCTTGAGCTGCAGCGCGGCAAAGGACGGCGCCAGTGTGGCCTCGGAGCGCTGCTTCTTCTTGGTCTTTTTGCGGGGCTGGCCGTTCTCGTCGAGCTCGTCGTCGTCGGCCTCGGAGTTGTCCGAGTGGTCGCTGTCGCCGTCGCCGCGGCGCCCCTTTTTCTCGCGGCTGTCGGCCAGGCCGCTCAGCAGCTTGCCCGTCTCGGTGGCGACGCTGTCGACGCGGCTCGTGTAAATCTTGACGCAGCCGTCGAGCGTGCAGCTGGCCTTTTGGAAGTTGACCCCATCGCCCTCCTTGAGCAGCGACATGTCGTGAAAGTAGTCAATCAGCGCAAAGTTCCACGAGTTGGCCGCGTTGATCTTGTTGTCCGTTGCCATCTTCATCCACTCCTCAAAGTTGGCCAGGATGGGCACGCGCTTGAGCGGCGTCGTCACCACGGATCCGCCCACCACGACGGGTGCATCGTCGTCGCCGCCGCCGTCCTCATCCTCGTTGTCCGACGCCTGTTGCTGCTGCCGTCGCCGCCGCTGCTGCATCAGCTGGGCCAACTCCTTGCCGCTGCTGCTGCTCCGCCCACCCCCGCTCAGGCGAGGCGGCCGGCCCGATCGCGGCGTGCGCGGACTGGCGCTCCCCGATGCAGCGGCTGGTGAAGAGGCCGCTGACCCAGCGTCGCCGCCCTCCTCGAGGCGGAGGGAGCCGACTTTGCGCGACGTCGGCGTGGCTGCCGCCGCCTTGAGCTGGTTGATCTGGGCCTCGTGCGCGGCCTGGCGGGATTGTAACCGCTTGGCCTTTTCCTGGGCATCGTCATTGAGCGGGATTCTGGGCCGTTAGCAAGAGAAAAGAGAAAAGAAGAAAGAAAAAAGGCCCACGCACTTCACCGGCGAGTTCTTAAACGGCGACTGCGATAGCGACGTCGAAGCTGCCCGGCTGTGGCTCCGGGAGCTGTTGGTGCGCGGAGCCTGTGCAACGCGGGGCATGGCGGTGTTTTTGGTTTCCTGTCTGGATGTGTGGTGCAGACCGGAAGACGACCCCTCGCGATGTGTTTGTCTTGTTGACGCCCAAGTAAACAATGGCACGTGATGTTTGCACGTGACTAGAAGTATAGCCACTCAGTTGTCCATACGTGCACGTGACCTACGCATGAGATCAGCTAAGTATCCACGTGATCGTCCGACGCCCGACGCCAACAACTTCGTACTCGTATAGGCAGGAGCCTTCACAGCGGTGTTAGTGCCAGTGTCGTCACCTCTTTCCTCTGGCTGCCTCCCTTTTATCGTCACGGCACCACACCAGCAACCCGGCCACGACAACCTTGGGCCGCGTGAGCTGGCACGGAGACAACACGGCCTGAAAGCGAGAGACACGGCCAACGAGAGAGACAACACGGCCAACGAGCGAGACACGGCCAACGAGCAAATTCGATAAAACGTTTTGTAATGGCCTGAGGGCTGGCCCTCGCAAAACGATGCCGACAGATGCCTGCGAGCAGCGCGGCGGGAGGTGGCCAAAGAGACGCACAGCGGCACGGTGGGCGGCGCACATGGGGCGGTTCTACGTGTCGACGGCGGCGGTGCTGGGGCTGGTGGCGGCGAGCCGGTGGACGCTTGCGACGGCGAGTAGCCTCGAGGGCGGCCTCCGGGGCAATGCCGTGCACGGGCGCGACGAGCCCCCCCCCAGCTGCCGGCTCGTGCACCAGGCGGCGGCGGGCGACCAGTGCGCGTTTGTGCGGGCGTACTGCCACGACGAGGCCGCCGGGCTGCTGCCGTACCTGGCGTGGTACTACTGCGCATGGGCAGCGCCGCTGCAGCCGCTCGCCTTTCTCCTGCTCGTGGCCTGGCTGGGGCTGCTCTTCACCACCATTGGCATCGCGGCCAGCGACTTTTTCAGCATCAATCTCGGCACCATTGCCGCGGTGCTCGGCCTCAGCGAGAGCCTTGCCGGCGTCACCTTTCTCGCCTTTGGCAACGGCTCGCCCGATGTCTTTAGCACTTTTGCCGCCATGGCGTCCAACAGCGGCAGCATGGCCGTCGGCGAGCTCATTGGCGCCGCCGGCTTCATCACGGCCGTCGTCGCCGGGTCCATGGCGCTCGTGCGCGAGTTCCGCGTCAGCCGCCGCACCTTTGTGCGCGACATTGTCTTCTTCATCGTCGCCATTGTCTTTGCCATGTGCTTCCTCGCCGACGGCCGTCTGCTGCTGTGGGAGTGCTGTGCCATGATCGGCTTCTACGTCTTTTATGTCGTCACCGTCGTCGGCTGGCACTGGGTGGCCAAGCGCCGCCAACAGCAGCGCGCACGCGAGGCGGCTGCACGGGCACACCTCTACTACAGCCGCGTGCCCGGCGCCGGCGGCAGCGACGACGAGCTGGCACCCTATCATGACGACCCGGCCGCCGCAGAAGAGGGTGCCGACGATGACGTGCCGGTCGGCGGTGCCCGCCGGCCGCGCCCGCCCGAGATCAGCGTGCTCGACCGAGGGCCGCGCATCGAAATCAACAGCGTGGACGGCAGCGGCCCCCACGACGACCGCAACCGCCGCCACTCCCAACTCGATGACGACCGCGACCGCCGCCACTCTAACCTCGACGACGACGACCGTGACCGCCACATCTCGGCCGAGGTGACCAGCAGCATGCGCGTCAACCGGCCGCGCGGCCGCCGCAGCACCACCATGGTCACGCCAATCCGGCCGAGCCTGCTGGGCGCGCTCGAGTTCCGCTCGGTGCTGGCGCTGCAAAAGTCGCGGACCGTACACCTGGCGCCCATCGCCCCGCGCCGGCACAACAGCAACGGCAGCGCCAGTGCGAGTGCGGCGGGCCAGCCGGGGCCGGCCTGGGGCTTCCACCTGTCGGCACTGCACGCGATGGGAGACGAGGGGGACACAGCCGGCCTCGGGCACGGACTCCAAGTCAGGCCCGGCAGCCGGGGACGGGCGCTGTCTTCGGGCGACATTCCGCGCAGTCGGCCGGACGATAGCCGGACCGCGTCTGCACCGGCCACGACGCAGGTCGGGGCTGTCGACCGCGGAATCGCCGCTGCCAGCATGCCCGGCAATTTCTTGACAGAGTCCCCCGGCACCTTGTCGGCCGCCAGCACCACGCCGGCCCAGACGCCTTTGCCGGCGACGCTGCCGGACCCGGCGGACTCGGTGCTGTCGCTGCCCGGGCCGGCCGTGACGCCGCCGGTAACGCGCCAGTTCCCGGCGTCTTCCGGGCTGCACCTGCACATCCCGGGGCCGTCGTCATCTCAGGCATCACGATCGCCGCGCTCGCAGCTGTCGCCGCTGTCGATGCCGGCGTCGTCACCGTCGCTATCGCCGTTTCCGCGCTACTCGGACTCGCCGTCGCCGGTGGCGGAAGCGCCGTTGCGGACGGCATTCAGCGACTTTGATCCGCACCCCGTCTTTTCCGGGCTGGGCGACGGCAGCGGCGGCGGCAAGCCGGTGCGGTGGTGGCCGTACAATGTGCTGCCGCCGCCGCAGACGATTGTGTGCACGCTCTTCCCGACGCTGCAAGGCTGGCGCGACAAGAGCATCTGGGACAAGTTTGTCAGCCTGATCTCGGTGCCGACGGTGTTTCTTCTGGTGACAACGCTGCCGGTGGTGGAGATGCCGGCGGAGGGGGAAGAGGAGGAGCAGAGAGGCCTCACCAGCGGATGCTACGACGAGGAGGCCCTGGTGGCCACGGGCGAGACCCAGACAGACGAGACAGACGAGGCGAACGAGACGGACGAGACGGACGAGACGGTGACGGCCGAAGAGAGACGGTCGAGCACTCCCAAGACGCTGGCGGCCGAGACGCTGGTGGCCAGCGAGGCGGCGGCCACGACAGCGGGGACAGGCTCGCTGGGTGGCGGCGAGGGCAGCGGCGGCTGGAGTCGGTGGCTGGTGGCGCTGCAGCTGTTTGCCGGGCCGCAATTTACGGTGTTTGTGCTGTGGGCCAACATGCAGAGCGACGAAGAGACGGAGACGGAGAAGGAGCCGCGCTTGGCTCAGCTCATGCACATGGCGCTGTGGGCGCTGCTGGGGTCGCTGGCGATGCTGGGCGTGTTGCTGGCGACGACGTCGGCCGAGCGGCGGCCGCGGTACCACTCGCTGCTGTGCTTCCTCGGCTTCGTCATCAGCGTGGCCTGGATCTCGACCGTGGCCGGCGAGGTTGTGGGCGTGCTCAAGGCCATTGGCGTCATTGCCGGCATCTCCGAGGCCATTCTGGGCCTGACCATCTTCGCCGTGGGCAACAGTCTGGGCGATCTGGTGGCCGACATCACGGTGGCGCGTCTGGGGTATCCGGTGATGGCATTGTGAGTTTGTGTATTTGATTTTTCTTGTTTTCTATTTTTTCTCTTTTTCTTTCTTTTTATCATTTTCTTTCTCTTTTTCTTTCTCTTTTCTTTTTTTTCTCTTTTTCGTTCTCTTCTTCCCTCTGTTCTCTCCCCTTATCTCTGTTCTCCCCTCTAACCCTAAACCAGATCCGCTTGTTTCGGCGGCCCCATGCTCAACATCCTCCTCGGCGTCGGCATCGGCGGCGCCTGGATGACGGTCAAGGCGGCCAACCGCCACGAACGCAAGCACCCCGACGAGCCGCGGCACTACAAGCCCTACCACATCCACGTGGGCGGCACGCTGCTGGTGTCGGCGGCCACGGTGCTGGTCACGTTGCTGGTGCTGCTGGTGGCCGTGCCGCTCAACCAATGGGTGCTAAGCCGGCGCATCGGGCTGGTGCTGATTGGCATCTGGACCGTGAGCACAGTGGTGAATGTGGTGTTGGAGGTAACAGGGGTATCGAGTTAGACGGACAGAAGGAAAAAATTAACGATAAGACCTGAAATAGAATAATAACCAGCAAAGCAAAGAAATAAATGATTACACCGGAACAAACACCAAAGTATACCAATAAAGCAAGCAAAACAAGCGAATAAATCAAATCTGATTAATCAAACAAGCAACCAAATTGATAAGATCAACTAAACCAAGTCAACAACCGCACTGGTCCGACGTTACATACAGCAGTAGTGGCCGAAATAGCGCCATAGCGATTCCGAATAGTCTTTTTTTGGTTGCTTTTCAGCTCGGAGCTGGTGGCGGGGTTTTCTTTTTTTCCTCTTCTTTTTTTCCTCTTCTATTTTTCCTCTTCACTCTTCTCTTTCCCCTCTTTTTCCTCTTTCCCTCTTACTTGCCCCTTTTTGGAGGGTCCGGACAATGCCCGCCACAGCACAGCCGCAGTGCAGCAGCAGCTGGAGGCTATCAGCCGAGCAGGGGGCAGGGTTGTAAAGTAGGGTGACTAGTGTCTGGACGACGATGCGGGATTTGACGGCAAGGAGGGGAGAGGAAGAGGAGAGAAAGAAAGAAAAAAAGAGAGGAGAGAGAGAGGAAAGAAAACAAGAGAGAGGAGAAGGTGAGAAGAGAAAAGAGGAGAGGAGAGGAGAGGAGAGGAGAGGAGAGGAGGAGAGGAGAGGATAGCAGACAAGAGAGAAGAGAAGAGAATGTCAAAGAATGACAACTCTCGAGGAAAGAGCCAAAAGTCTCAGTCTGGAAAGAGCTCTTCACGACAGGACGTGCCTCCCTCCACCCGAACATGCCGCCTCCCCGTTTCCAGTAAGGCCCGGACATTAGTCGTTTTCTCTGGCCGTGTGTCACAAGTGTGCTGAGACGCAGCCGCTTTCCTGCGCTGGCTCGGGACAGGAAACGGTGGGCCGTTAAGCTAGGGGAGATTGCCACTGCGAGAAGAAGAGGGGAGAAACGGGCAGAGAGAAGGAGGGTCGAGTATAAGAGCTGTTTGTCGTCGAATTGATCTGGTGTCATTGCTTCAGCTTCACTTTTGCTCCTCACCAGCCATCTTTTCACTCATCAATCTTCTCTCATCAATCTTCTCTCATCAATCTTCTCTCATCAATCTTCTCTCATCAATCTTCTCTCATCAATCTTCTCTCGTCCCTCTTCTCTCATCACTCCTCTTTCTCTCATTACCACTCTTACGTCAAAATGGACTTTAGCAAGCTGACCCAGATGGCCGAGAACGCCGTCTCCGAGTTTGGCTCGAGCAACAGCAACAGCAACAGCAACAGCGACAACACCAACACCAACACCAACGCCTCCAGCACCTCTGGCAACTCCTGGGGCGAAGTCGGCCAGGCTGCCAAGCAGGCCTTTTCCGACTACCAGTCCAAGGGCAGTGTGGACTACTCGGAGCTCGGCGGCGTGGCCAAGAAGGCGGCGGCGGCCTACCAGTCGACCGACGCCAACGACCGCGACGTGAGCAGCATTGGCCGGAGCATTGCGTCGGGGCTGTTTGGCGGCGGCAGCAGCAGCAGCCAGCAGAGCAGCCAGCAGAACGAGGGCCAGAACCAGCAGAACCAGAACAACAACCAGAACAACAACCAGAACAACAACCAGAACAACCAGAACAACCAGAACAACAACCAGAACAACCAGAACAACCAGAACAACCAGAACAACCAGAACCAGAACGACAACGACAGCCAGAACAACAACAACAACAACCAGAACGACCGCCGCAGCGACGACAACAACAACAGCAACTACGGCAGCAATGACAACAACAGCAGCAACTACGGCAACAATGACAACAACAACCAGAACGACCGTCGCAGCGACGACAACAATAACAGCAACTACGGCAATGACAACAACTCCAACAACTCCAACAGCTACGGCAACGACAACAACAACAGCTACGGCAACAACAGCAATGACAGCAACAACAACTACTAAGCTAGACTTTAGCAGCCTGCAGCGTTTTCCGTAATAAATTGACATTTTCTTCCACTCTTCACTGCCTACCTTGACTGCCTCTAAACTGCATGCAACTGCCCCATTAAATGCATAACGTATTCACAGTAAAAGTCCTACCCCTTTAAATGCATAACCGTAATCACAGCAAATGTGCTACCCCTTTACGTGCATAACGTAATCACAGAACGTGTTTCCCCTTTAATGCATATCCGTAATTACAAAACGTGTTACCCTTTAATGCATAACCGTTATCACAGTAGTTACCCCTCGATAAGATACAGTTCCCCGCCACGTGGCGGGGCTGCGCATATGGCAGCGAAAATACTCTGGTCTCCGACCGCTCTTTACCATTCAACCGTTCACCACTCCTCTTCCAAGCCCCATCGTTTGCCTTTTGCCATTGCCATTGTCGCCATGGCCTCCAACTATCCCCCTCTGGCCGAGCGGCCCATCAAGAACACGGTCGTTCTCTTTGATGTCGACAACACGTTGAGCGCGTCGAGAATGGTGAGTATTGAGTTTGAGCTGGGAATCTGTGAATCCCCTCTCCTCTCGTCTTCCCTCTCTCCTCTCATCTTCTCTCTCCTTTTTCTACTCTATCCCCTCTCCCTGAATCCCCTACTCTCCATCCCCCCCTCTTCCTCCGGCTAACCCCCAGCGTGCAAAACCCGAAATGCTCGACCTCCTCCATCGCCTCCGCCAAAAGGTCGCTATTGGTTTCGTCGGCGGCAGCGACCTGCCCAAACAGCAGGACCAGCTCGGCTCCGGCGATGCCCTGCCCGTCACCGACATGTTTGACTTTTGCTTTTCGGAAAACGGTCTCACGGCCTACCGTCTCGGCCAGCCCCTGCCGTCCACCAGCTTCATTGCCTGGTTCGGCGAGGACAATTACAAGGCCTTTGTCCGCTTTGTCCTCCACTACATTGCCGACCTTGACCTGCCCTTTAAGCGCGGCACCTTTGTCGAGTTCCGCAACGGCATGGTCAATGTCAGCCCCGTCGGCCGCAACGTCTCCCCCGCCGAGCGCAAGGCTTTTGCCGCCTACGACGACGAGCACCACGTGCGCGCCGATCTCGTCCAGAAGCTGCAGGCCCAGTTTGGCCACCACGGCCTGACCTTTGCCATTGGCGGCGAGATCTCCTTTGACGTCTTTCCCACCGGCTGGGACAAGACCTACTGCCTGCGCCACATTGAGGCCGAGGCCCAGCGCCCTGACGGCGTCGTCTACTCCACCATTCACTTCTTTGGCGACAAGACGGAGCCCGGCGGCAACGACTACGAGATCTTTTCCGACAACCGCACCATTGGCCACGCCGTCGCCAACCCGGCCGACACCATGGCGCAGGTCAAGCAGTTGTTTGATCTGTAGATGGAGTATGATTCAATCAGCTAAATTCACATAATAAACATTTCATAACTACGCATCGCACGCATCGCACAATCTACCAAGTTCAAAGTCCACCAACACCCCCCACTAATGCCCAAACTCGAGGTGCGGCACAATCACCGGCCCGTACTTGGTCGCCGCCCCCCCGTAGTTCACGTCCGCCTGCACAATGTAGTCGACTGCCAGGCTCAGCTTGCTCAGCCCTTGCTGCCCGTTGGTCACGCTCGCCGCGTACGTCGTGCCGGCCAGCGCCTCTGCGTCGTACACCACCACGGCCACGTAGTTGCGCCGGTTCATTAGCTTCTTGTACTCGCGTGGCTGCCCCGTCGCCTCCACCTGGAAAATCTCCATCATGTCCTCCTTGGTGTCCGACACCTCGTGCGTCGACAGGTGCCCGTTCTGCGGCACGTACAGCAGCCGGTTGTTGTGCAGCATCTTGAGCATGTAGTTGTTGGTCGGCGCACCCACCACCGGCGACGTGATGATTTGGTACATGGTTTTGTGATCCGACGGGTGTGTCGGGTCGTGCACGAGGCCGGCGCCGCTGCAATGGACGTCTGGGAATTAGAAGGGGGAAACAAGAGGGGAAGAAAAAGAAGGAGGAAACAAACAAACAATAAACAAAAAAACAAAAACAAAACTCACCTCCTGACAAAAACGTCATCCGGATCCCCTTTTGCTTCGAGATCCCCTGCAGCGTCCGGATCAGATACGTCCGCTCCAGGTCCTTGCTCTCGTGCGTCCACAGGTCGCGCAGCTCCTCGCTGATGCCCAGCTCGCCAAAGTTGTTAAGCATGTTACCCATCAGCCCGTTCTTGCCCAGCGCCTTCTTGACGGACGAGAAGCCCTGCTGCACCACCTCTTTGCCGCCCACCACGCCCGCCACCGAGCTCGTCACGTTGGCCAGCAGGTTGTACGTCGTGTTGACCGCCTTCTTGCCCGTTGCCAGCGTGTTCGCCAGCGTCTCCACCGTCTCCAGCCGCGGGTACACTATCGGCACCGACACCATCCACAGGCAGTGCTGCACGCTCGGCGGCAGCAGCGCCACCTTGGGGAACAGGCCCTGGTACGTCGGCCCGGCCAGCACCCGCGCCTGCGTCCGCTCCGACCTGCAGTCAGGGCCCACCACCACCACCGCCGGGCCCAGGTACTTGATAAAATGCCACCCGGCCCCCGTCACAGTGAACAGATCCTGGTCCGTGTGCACGTTGCGCAGCACCTCAATCGTCGTGTGGTGCTGGAAGAGCAGGTACATTTCCATTGCGATGCGCCCAATGTTTTTGAAAATGGCCGTCTGCTGCATGTAGTCGGGATAAGAGCCGAAGCCGTCAAATCTGGGAATTAGTTTTCTTTCACTCTTTTTTACTTCTCCCCCTTCCCCCACTCACATTTCATGGTCGTTCACTTGCAAAATGTGCGGAATCTGCGCAAACGCCTCCCGCAGAAACGGCTGGTCAAAGTGCGACGTGTAATAGTGGAAGTAGGCGTGCGTCACGTCCTCCTCGTGGCGCGCCGTCCACGCCACGTTGCGACGGTTCTCGCGCCCCGAAATGGATAGCCACTGCTGCAGCAGCGGCACCTCGCGCCACAGCCGGTCGCCGTAGATCTGGTCGCCCAGCCCCAGCTGCACGTGGAAGCCACCGCACTCCACGTTCTTCTGCAGCACATCCTTCCACATCACGTCCAGCCCGCCCAGCCGGTTGCGCTCGTTTTGCGACGTCAGCGGCGAGAAGTCATTGCCCGAGTGCGCCAGGAACCGCCACCCCAGCTCGTGCTTGCCCGCCACCACAAACTCGTAGCGCGTGCAGCCCAGGTGCGACGTCACCGCGTACGTCCACCGCTCCGTGCCGCCCTCGCCCATGGCCAGGTCCACGTCGTACTTGTAGAAGCTCCAGCGCTGGTGCGTGTAGATGATGTGCGGCTGCAGCTGCCGCGGGTTCGCCGACAGGTCCACGCTCAGGTGAATGTGGATCGTCGGCGGCTGCGGCGCGTCCGTCACAATCATGATGCTGCCCAGCCACACCCCGCGCTCCACGTCCATGTTGACGTAGCGCAGGTACGGCCCAAAGTACACTCCGTTTGTCGGCGCAATCCGATACATGTCCACGCCCGCGCTCGGCGGCGGGCCCTGGAACCCGGCCGCGCTCGGCGCCGCCGTCGACATGCTCAGGATGCTTTCGGCATACGCCCCGTGGCCCAGCCCATGCCCGCCCATGCCGGGCGACATCAGCGGCGACATCAGCGGCGACGCCAGCGACTGCTTCATAAAGGGCGACGCCAGCGGGTTGCCGTACGTCGACGTCGCCGGCGACAACGGCGTCGGGTCGTGGTGCAGCGGCGTCGGGCCCTTGGGGAACTCCCATTGCGTCGCCTGCGTCGCCAGGTGGATGTAGTAGTACTGGCCCGAGTTCTGGTCCAGATGCGAGATCCAGCCCTCTGGTAGCGGCGGCGGCGAGGCCAGTCCGGCCGCCACCGACGGCGTGTGCATCAGTCCGGTCGCGCCGGCACTGCCGCCGTTGGCCTTGGCCTCGTTGGCAAAGGCGGGGTGGCCGGCGTGCAGAGGCGACATCAGGGGGTTGGACGCCGAAGCGCCAGCCACGCCAGCCGCGCCAGCAGCCGCGCCGCCAGCCAGTTTGCTTTCCGAGGCAGCGCCGTTCATTGCCGCTGCCGCTGCTGCTGCTGCTGTCGTCACTCCTGCTGCCGGCATCCCGGCCGTGGCTGGACCGGACATGTGAGGAGCCGCCGTCACCGCCGCCGCTGCCGTGGTGGTCGCATACGCCCCGGAGCCACTGGAAGCGGAAGCCGTCGCCAAGGGGGCCGCTGTCACGGCTGCTGCTGCCGTCACAGGCACGCGATGGGCGGCCGAGGCTCCTGCTCCTGTCGCCGCTGCTGCTGCCGCGTTTGCCTTGGCCTGGGCCGCTGCGGCTTGCTGCTTGTCGTTGGGATAGGCCCCGGACGCGTTGGGGTGCAGGCTCGTGTAGGCCGGCGGTGGCGTCGAGGTTTGCATGCGCTGAAAATCCTGCTCGAGGACGCTGACCTGCAGGACGGACTCGCCGGCTGCGGAGGCTCCGGCTGCGGAGGCGGCCGCCACAACAGGCACTGCCGTCTGCTGGATGGGTGTTGCGCCCTGGTACACCGTGGGCGGGCCGTGCGGCTGGCTGTCGGGCGACTCGGTCGGGGTCCATGGCCGCGGGATGCCGGCCGCGGCAGGCGTCGGCTGTTGCGCCGGCTGTGGCCGCCGGCCGTATTGGGCGTATCGTTCGGCGGCCGCGGCGCTTTGCGAGAGGCTGTTGAGCGTGGCTGTGCCCGAGATGCCGGCCGCAGCATAGCGCGCCTCGATGCCGCCTCCTGGGACCAAGCCGGGCTCGGCCACGGGCGTCTCTGGCGGAGGCGGCGAGCCGCGGTTGGCGCGTGTTGTCGAGGTCGACGCCGTCGAAGAGAAGCGCATCATACCGCCGCCGCCGCCGCTGCTGCCGTCATTCACCACGGCCATCTTGAGCGTGTCCGAGTCGGGATCGGGTCGGTAGGCCGCAGCCGATGCGCCCGGAGCAGCCGCCGGCTTGCTGGCCCCGGCGGGAGGCGGGTAGTAGAGCTTGTTCTGGTAGGAGGTGGATATCTTTGGCTGGGCTGCGGCCGCCGGGTTGATAGGCTTGGCAAACAGGTCGTCGACCGGGCTGGACGGCGACAACGAGGCCGGCACGGTGCCGCGTCGCTCAGCCAGGCCGGGCTTCTTGCTGCTGCCGTATCCAGTCGGGCTCATGCCCAAGCGCGGAGACGTGTCGTTGTAAGCCGGGCTGCTGCTGCCGGCGCGTCCATCCGAGGGGTAGGGCAGCCGGGTATTGACGCGGGGGGGCAGGATCTGCTCGTCATCCAGCGGGTAGGGCAGCGGGCTGGCCGAGCTCGAGGCGCCGGGTGGTAGAGGAAAAGTCGGGGCAGAGGCGAGAGAAGAGGCCGCCGGCGTCGATGCTGCTGCCGAGGGGGGGAGGGGGTATTTAATATGGCTGCCGCTTGTTTGCTTGGGGCTTTTCGGCTTGAAGATGCGCAGAGGCTGGACGGTAGGACTGTCGCAGTCTTCAGTCGGGCGGCTCATAAAGAGCTCCTCGTCCGAGATGGCCCGCGATCGCTCGGCCATGGTGGGGGAGGGGGTGGGCGAAGGAAGCAAAGACAAAACGCAGGCTGGCGGTCAATATCGATGCTCTGCTTCTGAGAAAAAGGCACAAAGATGCAAGTCGAGCTGTAACAGAAAGAGTCGAGACAAGAGGCTGTAGCTTTGCTTATGCGGCCGCACGGGAGGCCAACAGCTAGGCTCGTCGTCGAGAGAGGGGGGGGCGCAAAATGTGGGACGAGGAGGGGAAAATGGTCGATGCTGGGAGCGCTCACAGGGCCCAATAGCCCCAAAAAGGACGCGGCCGTCCACTAAGACTTGGCGGCGGCAGCTCTAGAGGCCGCGCAACCGCCAGCACTGGCGCTGGAGTCGCCCGGTCGTCCAATAGCGAGGCTGCTGCTTCTGGCCGTCCAATGGTGTCCAATGGCGCCGCTTGTTGTCTCTCTGGCCGTCCAATAGCTTCGTCTTCAGGCCTCTGACGCTCTTGGCGGCGGCCGTGGCAGATGTCTGTGATTGGCCGAGACGGCGGGCGCTTAGGACGAAAGCGAAAATAACAGACTCAGGCCGGCGGTTACAAAAGCACCACAGCTTGGCAGCTTTCATAGTCGATGAGCCGTGACCATCCTTGCCGCCGCTATCTGAACTGTCTAGTCTTGTGCTGTTATCTGTCAGGACAGTCTTCTGTCTGCCTGTATCTGATCTTATCTGGTCGGTTGCGCCGTTTGTTTTGGCCGCTTTCTAGCCTTTGTCTTGATCTTTCTGCCATTTCGACTTTTGGGAGCGAAAATCATCTGCTGCCCTGCGCTGTCGCAAAGATGCATCTGCGGCTTTTTGTTGCTTTGATGCCAGCATCACTTCAATTCGAACGCAGCAATGCCCGCGACAGCACTCGCACTGATGTCTTAACCATCCTGTAATGTAGTTTGATGGAGTGTAGGGAACGCGTCTACGAAACCGAGAAGGCATCCCGATAAAAGAGAGGACACAGGCAAGAGCGCGTGGCCTTACTCATCCAAATGGCCTGGAATGGAAAGAGCCATGTTGTTGTAGACAAACACGTGACGAGCGAGGCTGTTGGAGCCGCGATTGTGAAAAAGACAAACATCACGAGATGGGAAAAGTAGAAATCGCCGCCAAGACATGGCAAGTCGAAAGCGGACATGTAGTGTAGTGACCGTTCCAACGTGTCCCAACAGTGCAAGTATGGCCAGTATGAACCAACAGTAGTTTTGCCTTATCCCTCATTTGGCTCTTTTTTTCTCTTCCTTTTTTCTCTCTTCCAATTTCTCCTCTTTTTTCTTGGTTTTTCTCTATTTTTTCTCCTTTTTTTCTCCTCTTCTCTTTTCTCTGCTTCCTTTCTCTGCTTCCGTGAAAACTCTGCGATCGTCGGGTCAGGTGGCTGGCCTTGCCCGCGCGAGCCTTTCCCTCGCCAAACGGCTCCTTTTCGGAGACCAACGATGCGGGCCTCAAGGATCCCGGCGAGCTGCGATCCCAAAGTGGATTCTGGGGCTTTACGGGTTATGGGGCAGAAATAGGCTAAGCAGAGAAAAAAGAAGGAAAACGAGAAAAACCTGCTGCAGCGACAAATGCTACGCTGCGCTGCGGCGACAGGCCGGAGTTACAGCACACTACGGCATAAGAGACCGCTGTAGGTCGCTGGAGGCAGCTGTTAGCGGCGCGAAGAATTTTACGGGGATTCCGAGCGGGGAAGGTAATCTGTAGTGTTGTGGTATTGCTGCAATTGTTGTTTGTCACAGTTGTATTATTCTATTAACTATTAATTGAGACATCTACTGCCAATTGGATTTGGCTCATATGTCTTTTACTTTTGCTTTCAGCTCTTTGCCCATCTCTATTCTCGCTCAATCTTCTACCTCGGTGTATTGCTCAAGTAAGCAGACTAGTGTCTGGGCAGAAGCGGGACCATCGCAAGATCCACTCGGCGCTAGACAGTGTTTGAATGAGGAGGCAAAAAGAACGGGAAGCTCTTATCTCTAGCTTCGCGGGAAAAGCGCAGTTCATCCTGGGCGAAAGCAATAAGAAGGTGCAGCAAGGCAAAGCCAAGAAAACCGACCGTTAAGCAAACGGCGAGACTGAGAGAAGACGATATTGCACATCTCAAAGTCGGTCAAAAAACTGAAATTTGACTTTACATTTCAAAATCTCACTTTCAACTTTTAACATCCCAAAGACGTCATCGCAACAGCAGAACTGACCTTTAAACCCACACAGCTCTCTTATCTGCCATTGGCGAACCAGAACTACAACCCCATCCCGGCCCAGCACTATCGGCGAGGCG
Source organism: Graphilbum ipis-grandicollis (assembly GCA_019925625.1). Taxonomy (NCBI): domain Eukaryota; kingdom Fungi; phylum Ascomycota; class Sordariomycetes; order Ophiostomatales; family Ophiostomataceae; genus Graphilbum; species Graphilbum ipis-grandicollis. The sequence goes on from JADHKH010000035.1 coordinate 128,466, forward strand.
GCTTTCCCGTGGTTCCTCTTCGCATGGTCGTCGGCCGTCTCCATCGGTTTAGCAGTACAAGCTTTTGATCCTCTTTTGTTTCATTTTGATCTTCTCTCTCTACTTATTTCCTCTGTTCTCTCTCTACAACATCTCACCCTCTATTCATCTAATCTCTCTCTTTCTCTCTTCCTCTTCCTCTCTTCCTCTTCCTCTCTTCCTCTCTTCCTCTCTTCCTCTCTTCCTCTCTTCCTCTCTTCCTCTCTTCCTCTCTTCCTCTCTTCCTCTCTTCCTCTCTTCCCCTCCTCTCCATCTCTCCATTCCTCCCTCTCCCCCTCCCCACCATGTCGCTCAACCGAGTTGCCTCTCTCGAGTCCTTTGCCTACGTCCCGAGCGAGCAATCCTCGCGCCGTGGCTCCGATGCCTCTGGTTCCATCCGCGCTCGGCGCCTGAGCTTCAATCCGCTGCCAGAAGAATGGGATCCGCCCGAGGAGCGTGCCGACAACATCCAAGCCATTAGCGCTTTTGAGGTGCCCAAGTGGAAGCGAGTCCGTAAGTTTGTTGACAATGGGGGATGATTCGCCCCATCTGCCGTTCTCGTCTCCGTCTTTCCTTCTCCCTTCCTTCGTTCTCGCTCTAACCCCCCCAGTCCAGGTCTTTGCTACTGTCTGCTACTGCCTCTTCGCCGCCGGCATCGTCTTCGGCTATGCCGCCATCAAGCCCGTCCTCAAGTCCGAGGGCGCCTACCGCGACGTCTGCCACCAAAAGGCGCTCGACGGCGACGCCGGCTCCGGCTTCGGTTCCGGCGTCTCCGAGGACACCTGCATCGAGATGCACCTCAACCTCATGTTCACCGTGGCCGCCGTCGGCACCAACGTCGCCGCCCTGCCCATTGGCGCCATCCTCGACCACCACGGACCGCGCGTCTGCGGCCTCATGGGCGCTGGCTTCCTCTTTTGCGGCGCGCTGCTGCTCGCTCACGCCCAGCAGGTACCCTTTGACGGCTTTCTCTTTGGCTACCTGCTGCTCGCCTTTGGCGGCCCCTTTACCTACATCTCGTCCTTTCAGCTGTCCAACGCGTTCCCGCGCCAGTCCGGCTTGATCCTGGCTCTGCTGACGGGCGCCTTTGACGCCTCCAGCGCGCTCTTCCTCGGCTACCGCATCCTGTTTGAACGAAGCGGCGGCGCCTTTGGCCACCGCAAGTTCTTTCTGGCCTACCTGGTGGTGCCCGTGCTGATTGCTGTGCTGCAGCTGACGCTGCTGCCGCGCCAGTCGTACAAGACGGTGGGCGAGCTGATGGAGCAGATTGAGGCACCGCTGTCCGACGACGACGAGGCCGAGGCGGACGTGGGCCGACGTGGCGCCGCGCAGCCGCCGCTCGCCGACGACCAGATTGACGAGCACACGGCGCTGCTGCAGGAGGAGGCGCGCGCGCGCCGGCAGTCGGTTGTGGCCGACATTGAAGAGCTGCTGGGCTCGGCGCAGGCCGACAAGCAGGCACAGCGCGAGGAGAAGAAGAATGAGATCTCGGGCGTCTGGGGCGTCATGCACGGCCGCAGCGCCCTCGAGCAGATCGCCTCGCCCTGGTTCGTGCTCATCTGCCTCTTCACCGTCATCCAAATGACGCGCATCAACTACTTTGTCGCCACCATCCGCCCCCAGTACGAAGCCCTGCTGGGCTCGCACGAGCAGGCCGTCCGCATCAACAACTTTTTCGACGTCGCCCTGCCGCTCGGCGGCCTCATCTCCATCCCCTTTATCGGCCTGCTGCTCGACAACAATAGCACCGTGCGCGTGCTCTCGCTGCTCGTGTCCATGGCCACCGCCATTGGCGTCTTTGGCATCATCCCGCGCGCTTGGGCTGCTTACGTCAACATTTGCCTCTTTGTGCTGTACCGGCCGTTTTACTACACGTCCGTGTCCGACTACAGCGCCAAGGTCTTTGGCTTCCGCACCTTTGGCACCGTCTACGGCACCATTATCTGCCTGGCCGGCCTCGGCAACTTTAGCCAATCCGGCCTGGACTACCTCTTCCACCAGGTCTTCCGGGGCAACCCCATCCCGGTGAACTTGATTCTGCTGAGCATTGCGCTGACCGTCGGCGTCAGTCTAATCGTCTATGTGGCCGTGCAGTCGCGCGGGATCCGCCGCCAAATGCTGGAGCAGGAGGCCGAGGAGCACGCTTTTGGGGAGGACTACTAGTGAGAGGAAGGGAGACCGTGGGAGGGAGAGGTGTTGTTTGTCTTGTTGTTATCGGGTATAGGAGCTTCGGTGTATAGAGGCTACAAGGTTGGTTCCGTACGTATTGGATCATATAAATGATTATTGATTAAAGCACAACCATTGTCTAGAATAGTGTCAAGGTAAAACTATTGCCTGCATGATATCTCCCGTTCCTCAACACCAAAACCAAACTCCTATTCATGTTCCGTCCTGTTCCTCTCCTTCCTGTGTTCCTCCTCTTCCTCTCTCCTTCCTTGTTCCTCCTCTCCCTCTTCTCCTCTCCCTCTTCTCCTCTCCCTCTTCTCCTCTCCCTCCTCTCCTCTCCCTCCCCCCCTACACCTCCATAGCGACTCCTACCCCCTCCTCCCGCGTCTTCCGTAGCGCCTCGTCCTTGTCCTCTGCCGCCTCCCGCAGCCGCTCCTCCACGTCGTCCCGGATCGCCCCCAGGTCCGGCGGAATCACCTGCATCGCCACGCTCGGCGCGTGCTCCACAAACTTGAGCTGCTCGTGAACGTGCTGCACAATCTCCTGGATCCGCTTTGCCGGGTTCTTGTTCTGCTTCGGCTCGCCCAGAATCTGCTCCAGCGTCGGCAGCAGCTCCTCCTGCCGGAAATGGCTGCGCCACGGCGTGTGCGCCGGGATGATGCGGTCGATGCGCTCCTCGCACCCCAGCGCAATCGCCGTCTCCCACGACCAGGCCCGCGCCACATTGCGCGGCGTGTACCCGCCGCCGCCAAACAGAATCATGGGTAGCCCCAGCGTCTTGCAAAAAGCCACGCACTGCCCATGGCCCTGCACCTGCAGGTTGAAGCGCCCCAGCCGGTCGCCCGCCAAGGAGTCCGCTCCGCACTGCATGGCAATCGCGCTCGGCCGGAAGCGCTCCACCACGGCCCGGATCACGGTCTGGAACAGCTGCCCGTACTGCTCGTCTGTGATGCCGTCGTTGAGCGGCACGTTGATGGCGTGGTGCGCGCCCGGGTTGTGCTCGTTCTTCGGCCCGTTGTCGTCGAGCGCGCCCGTGCCGGGGAAAAAGGTCAGCGGGTCGTGTTTGTGAAAGGACACGGTCATGACCCGGTCGGTCGAGAAAAAGGCCTCCTCGACGCCGTCGCCGTGGTGCACGTCAATGTCAATGTACAGCACGCGCGGGTAGCAGCGCAGCAGCTGCAGCACCGCCAGCACAATGTCGTTGATGTAGCAGAAGCCCGACGCCTCGGCACGCTTGGCGTGGTGCAGCCCGCCGCCCCACGAAATGGCAATGTCGGCCTCGCGGTTGCAAATCTTGCGCGCCGCGTCGAGCGAACCGCCCGCCGACATGCTGCAGTAGTCGTACAGGCCCTCAAACAGTGGGCAGTCGGAGCCGCCCAGACTATAGCGCATCTCCCCGTTCAGCAGGTCCACGTCGCGCGGCACAGGCTCTGGCAGCACCGTGGCCAGAAAGTCGAGGTACTCGCTCGAGTGGAACGAGTTGAGCTCCTCGTACGTGGCCGTGCGCGCAATGTAGTTGTTCATGGCAAAGGGCATGCCGTACGACATGATGAGGCTCTTGGACAGCGTCAGCCGCCACGGCTTCATCGGGTGTGTCTGCCCAAAATGGTGCTTCTCCATCTCCGGGTTCGTGTGGAAGGTCACGTTGTAGCCCTTGGGCCGCACGATGCCGTACTCCTGCGCCGCGCGTTTGACCTGTGCCAAGTACGCCGCATTGTCGTCCTCGCTGGCGCTGCCGAGCGGCACATATTCCTGTACCACTGCGTCGTCGGCGTCGGTCCGGTGCGGAAGGTAGTTGGGCCGTGGTACCCGGTAGCGGTACGCGTCGGTATCCGTCATCGGCGGAGCGCGCACGGAGAGCCTCGGCCAGCGAGTCGTCGCCAAGGGCCGCCCGAATAGGAGGGGAGAGAAGACGAGAGAAGGGGGGAGAGAAGACGAGAGATGAGGCGAGAGAAGGCGAGAGAAGAGGGGAGAAAGACGAGAGAAGAAGGGAGGATAAAAGAGAGGAGAGAAGAGGAGAGGAAGAGGACGAGAGAGGAAGAGAGGAAGATACAGAGGAGATCCCTGATATACGTTTGGCCGTGCCGAGTCCCTAGAAATTCCAGCAAAGCCAGAGGCAGCAATCGTCACAAATCGGCAGTCTTGTCGTGTCTTGGCCAGGTAAAGGTGGCGGACACAGAGGACTAGATGTTGAAATGTGCCGATTTGACAAATGCACCCCTGGTTGCTTCAGTGTGCTAGACCGAATACGGCATGGTCAATGCACATTTCGCACTAGTGGCGCATTATATAATCCACCGAAGCTGAACAGCCCAGTAACGACGACATACGCAAAACGACTTTAGATGCGACTCCAAGATTCCTCCATCGCAGGCTTCCAATGTGCTGATACAAGCTGATATCTTGCACGAGTGACTGGAAGCTTCAGTTTACAATAGACGCAGCCAGATGAACTCTGCTCCCGTCTCGAATCCTATTGGCGCTAAGCCTGATTAGGACGCATCTAGCGCATTACTCAAAAGGCTGAATCTTTTTCCTTTCCCGTGCTGTCTTTTCTGCTTTTTGCCCTGGCCATGACTATCGGCTCTTTCCCTTTTCGCTGTTGTCCATCACCAGCGCCCCTGCTCGTCTGCCTGTTATCGCCTAGACTTGACCCTTTGCCTTTTTTCCTCGCATCGGTCTTGCCTCTTCGTTTTCAGCTCGTCCCCCTCTCCCGCCCAGCTGTTTCCCGTCCGAGATAGCCCGGCAGCACCTTCCCCACACTTCGTGTCGCTTATCCTGCTTCCGCTGCTTCCTTCTCAGCCTCTCTTTCTTCGCTCTTGCGCAACATCAGACCTCTTTGGGTAAGTGCACCCTCTCTCCTTCCCTATCTCTCGCTCTCTCGTATGCGCTCGGCACATTACACGCCAGCGGCCGACCCACTCGCATCGTCGCGCCTGCCCTCAGCCCGCCGTTGCTTCCCATGCGATTTTTTGGGCTTTGGCTCGGCCGCTGCATGTGGGGGCCCCAACTCGGCATAGCTCCCCCCCCAACCCCAGCCATCAATTTGACTAATAACGCCTAGAAAAGAACAGAAAATAAAAATACGTTAATAATTTAAAAAATAACCACATTGTTGGAGGTGAGTCCCTCCTCTTAATTTTGGCCATCCATCGTGTCCTTTCTTCCTTTTTTTCGTATTGCCTGTTCTCGTCTTTTTTATTGTCTTTTTTATTGCTTCCATTTTTACTTTTAACTCGTCTTTCACGCCGTCCTCCGTCTTTGTCTATTGCTTTCCATATCCCATGTTGTTCACTGTTTTCTATCGGCTTGTCTTTCTTCCGTCTACACCTCTCTTTTATTTTTCTCTCTCTTCTCTCTCAGCTCTCTCTCCAATCAGCCTGTTCACCTCTTCTTCGGTCTCTCTTGTCTATCCCGACAATCTGTTCGCCTTTTCTCCCACCGCTCTTTTCTCTCCCTAACACATCATGCCCAGAGACGACCTCTCCATCGACTTTGTCAAGAGAATGCCCCCCTCCGGCGAGGCCCTCGACCCGGCCGTCGCCCTCGAGGACTGGCTCAACCGCGTCGCCAACCTTCCCGAGGAGATCCGCTTCATCCAGGACGAAATCGCCGACAAGGACCGCCAGTACAACGACTGCATCAAGCTCATTGAAGACCGCGACGCCCGCCTGCAAAAGTTCATCAAGGCCAATGGCAGCCACGAGACCAACCCCCGCGAAGAGGGCTACCGCAACGTCATCCTCGAAAACTTCCGCAAGGCCGAAGAACTCGCCGACGAGAAAATGGCCCTCTCCCAGAAGCTGCAGGCCGTCGTCGACCGCCACATCCGCCAGCTCGACATGCAGATCAAGACGCTCTACGACCGCAACGAGCCCGGCTTCACCGACCCGGACGAGGTGCCCTCCCTGCTGCGCGCCAGCCCCGCCAACCTGCCCATCCCGTCCTCCCGCTCCGTTAACGGCACCGGCAACGCCTCGGCGTATGCGCGCAACGGCATGCTCAAGGACGTCACGCCGACGCCTGCCGCTGCTGCTGCGAGATCCACCACGCCCAACAACGGCAGCAACAACAACAGCAACAATGCCGGCGGCATCTCCTCCTTGGGAAACGCCCGAGCCTCGAGCCTGAGCCACGTCCGCCAGATGCAGCAACAGGCTCAGCAGCAGGCCAGCCACTCGGCCTCCGCACCGGCCAGCCCGGCCGCTTCCATGATTTTGAACCGCCAGGCCCGCGAGGGATCAGCTGGCCCTGCCCTGCCAGGGAAACGCGGGCCGCGTACGAATAGCGCGCTCGGCAACAACAACGCGCCCTCGGCCTCCAGCGGCCTGGCGCGGCACTCGTCGCTGGGGCCGGGTACACCCAAATCGACGCATCAGGCGGGGGTCGTTGGGGGCGGCGGCAGTAGTGGCGGAGGCGGTGGTGGCGGCAGCGGCTCTCAGCGCGCAGGCAGCGCCGGACCGCGAGCCGGCATGAAGGGACCTGGATCTGGACCTGGCCGCAAAGCAGGCTTCTCGTCGGCTATATCGGCAGGCGCAGCGGGAGCGGCTGCGGCAGCAGCAGGGGGAGGAGCAGGGGCCGGAGGAGGAGCTTTCACGCCGTCCGGGCCGGGCCGCAAGAAGGCCGGCGGCGGTGGCGGCAGCAATCTTAAGACGTCGTTATCCCGGATGAAGCGGCCGGCCAAGAACTCGGCCTCGTCGTCCACGGCAGAGTCTGAACTGTCCGAAGCCGAGTCCGCGTCCGACTCGAACGCGTCGTCGCACCGCGGCACACCGACGGCCCGCGGGGGGTCTTTTGGACATGGGCGTGCCGGGTCGGGAGGCTCAGCCACGCCCGGTGGAAACGGCGGCGACAGTGGCGGTGGAAACGGCAGTGGCGGCAGCGGTGGGGGCGACCGAGATGGCTCGTCTTCGCAGCCCATGGTGAAGCGCGAAAAGGACAGCGCCGGCAGCGGCATCTCCTCGGCCGTGCTGGCCGGGAGTAGCGGGGGCCATGGATTTGGGATGAGCGGCGGCGGTGGCCATAGCATGGGCGGCGGCGGCGGCGACGGCGGCCCCGGCCCTGGCCACGGCAGTGGCACGCTGAGAGGCGGAGCAGGCGGCCGGTACCCCGCCGGCACGCGCAGCGGGTCCGGGCGCGGGGCGGCGCACGCGAGCGGGCTGTCGACGGCGGCGCTGCCGGCGAGCAGCGACGACCGCATGGAGCTGGACGACGAGGAGGCGGGCGACGACCGCAAGTACTGTCTGTGCCAAAACGTCAGCTTTGGCGACATGGTGGCCTGCGACAACGAGGGCTGTCCGTACGAATGGTTCCACTGGTCGTGCGTGGGCCTCAAGAGCGAGCCCAACGGCACCTGGTACTGCCCGGCGTGCACCAAGGAGATGAATGGGCGCGGCAGCAGCGGCGGCAGCCGGGACCGCGACCGCGATGATTTGCCCGCTGGCGGCAGCCGCGGCGGCAGCAGCGCCAGTCACCACAGCAGCCACAAAGACAAGACCGACGACGGCGGCGGCAGCGGCAACACGGACAGCTCCGGCAACGGCGATGCGACTGGTCCGGGAACCGCCTCGGCAGCGGCAGCCGCGGCCTCGAAAAAGGGGAAATAAGCCAGGGTTTCCGGGCTGTCCATTTTGGGCCAACAGCAATAGTGAATTTGTAGCCGAGAATATGATACCCTTATTGCCAAATGACATTTTGATACCCTTGATACCAAGTGACATTTAGTTGCCAACACGGTAAAGCTACGCAATACAAGCTTCGGCTTTGATTAATGAAATGTCAGTTTAGTCTGACTTGTTCTCCAATTAAAAAAGGTTCTGTCAATGGCAGGAAAGCCAAAAGAATAATCCAATAAACACAGCTCCCACCCTCCTTTCCTTGTCTCTAGTGCTCCAGCAACCGCAGGCTGCCCTGCACGACAACGTTCTCCAGAATAGACCCCGGGGGGACGTCAATGGTGCTGCCCTCGGTGGCGACAATGATGACGGTGCCCTTGAGGGTGACGCCGCGGCCCAGGTTGACGGCGCCGGTAATGGTGAGGTGGTCAAGCTCAATGATTTTGGGGATGGAGGGGATGTGCTTCTGGAAGTCAGAGACCTTTTTGAAGTCGCTGCCCAGCTTGATCAGCGGGGCGTCGCCAAAGCGGTTGGCGCTCATCTGCAGCTGGCCGTGCTTAACGGTGTACAGATCAGACTTGACCAGCATCAGGTCAGAGCACGTCTTGACGGGCAGGAAACGGCGGCGCGGCACGTTGACGCCGTGGGCATTGTTAAAGTGGCGAATGGCGGCGCCGACGGCGGTCTCGAGCTGGATAATGGAAATGTCCGACTCGCCCTTCTTGTCGCCGGGAATGGTCTTGCCGTTGGGGATGATCTCCATGGCGAGCTCATTGTTCTCGACGACGCGCTTGACGGCGTGCAGGTTCATCCAAATGTTGTTGGTGTTGAAGTACTTGAACTTCTTGATGGACTTGAACTCGTTGACGTGCTCCTTGGGGACCTGGGCAATCTCCAGCAGGCGCACGGAGCCGTCGTAGTCGATAATGGTGCCGCCCTTGACGTCGGCCTTGGTCTTGTTGGTCAGCTCCATAATGTACTCGGCCTTGGTCTCGACCATGTGCTGCAGGATGCGCAGATCGACAACGGCGCCCAGGTTGTCAACGTTGGACAGAAAGACAATCTCGATGCCGCGGTCAATCAGCTTGTCGAGCACGCCCGAGTTGTAGAGCGACTCAAAGACATCGCCGTGGCCGGGCGGGTACCAGCCCTCGGTGGGGTCGTCGTAGGACTTGGGCACGGGCAGCAGCGAGTCCTTGAAGATGCGGGGGTAGCGGGACTGGTTAAAGGTCAAAATGTCGACCTGGTGCCCCTCGTACTTTTTGATGATAGCAGCAGTATCGGAGTCGGTGTTGAACGAGTTCATCAGGATAAAAGGGACGTTGCAGCCGTAGGTGCGGTTCAGGTACTCGACCTGGCGGACGGACAGGTCCAAAAAGGACATGCCGTCGCGGACCTCAATGACGGACTTGGGGCCGACGCAGCCCATGGAGGTGCCAAGGCCACCGTTGAGCTTCAGGACGGCGAGCTTGTTGAGGAAGGAAATGCCCTCGGTGCTGCCGAGATCATCGTAGTCGACAACTTGGCCCTGTGCCGGGGGGGCAATGCGATCCCAGTCACTGAACGTTAGCGGGGGAAAAGGCAGAGGGGAAGAGAGGAAGAGGAGAGAACTCACACTGCGTTGCCCTTGGCCTTGTCGTTGAGGTAGCGGCGGAAGAGGCCGAAAAAGTTGTCCATTTCGGCATCAAAGAGCTGAGGGTTAGACAAAACGACAATAGCAATCCATGGCATCTCGGCTCACCTTCTTCTCCTTGGGGTCTGTCACCGACTCTGACAGTGCGGTCAGACTGTTGCGCATCTGGGCGGCGGCGATGCTGGTCGAGGTGTTTTCAAAAGCCTGGTCAAGGGTCAGAAGAGAAAGAAGCAAAGAGCAAAGGCCACGTCTGGCACAAGGGCCAACAAACATACCATGTGCGACTGCGACTTGCCGTGGTGACGCTTGGCGGCTTCGGCGAGATCAATGCCGCTGTTGGAGGGCATCAAATGTTGCGGCAGTGCGCTTCGTACAGAGGAGGACATGGCGAAGCAAGTGGAGGGGAGGAAACGGGAAGAGCGTGGTCGAGGGTGGTTGAAGGAAGGGAGAAGTGAAGTTGGCAGGAGCTCTAAGCTATGATGTATGTTTTGTTGTCTTCTTTGTCCTGGAGGAGCCCCCCTCTTTTCTTTTTTCGTAAATTGTTCGACCAAGGGAGAAGGAAAAGCCGGTAGTAAAAGTGGTGGAAGAAGGGGGGTGGAAAAAGAAAAACAAGTAGCGGACAAGTTGGCCTATATAGTCGGCAAGGTTAGCAGCCCCCTATTGAGCAGAGTGAAGGCGAGAGCTGGTATGTAGCGGAGCAGGCAAAGCAACTAGCTAGTTGGGCTTTAGGCGAAGAACGGTGAGCAGTGCGGCGGCCAAAGTGGAGAAGGCGAGATAAAAGGAAAGCTTCGAGCAGGGGGGGCAACTGTTGTCAGAGGTTTTGGGAATGTGTTGGGAGAGGGGAAGAGAAGAAAGAGAGATGGGGAGAAGAGAGAGAGAAGAAGAGAGAAGATATAAAAGAGAAGAGAAGAGAGATGACAAGAGAGAAGAGAAGTAAAAAGAAGAAAAGAAGCAACAAGATTGCTCTTACCGTGCAGACCGCAAGATCGATTGACAGGGATTGATTCAATCGGGGTGGAGAGGAGGGGCTTGCAAAGCTCGGCCGGACGATAACGGTCGAGTACGACGCAGAGAAGAAGAGCAAACAGAGGCAAACGAGATGAAGTGAAGCTGAAAAGTGAAGCAGAAGCAAAGCAGAAGCAGAATAGAAGAGGGTGAAGAGCACGGAAAAGACTGGCAAACGGCAGACAGCAGCGGCCGGTATTTATCCAGACGAGCCGCGACGGGCGGAAAGAGCAGGCCAGGCAAGAGGAGCTCTTTCCTGCGTCGACGGGGTCGCCACAGAGGGTATTTTGCACGGCTCTGCACGAGACGAGCGACCCTCGTATACTGGTAGCTACTGTTTTTGATTACGGTGGGTCCTGGCAAGTGGCTGCCGCTTTTGCCAGTTGCAGCTCCCTCGACATTCCGGCTTGCGCAGACGGCGGCAGCACGGGCAACCGTCAGAGACGGAGCAGCCTACGCTTACGGCACTGCCATAAACGCCTCTTGTTACGTTGGGTTATTAATAGCTACACAATATGGCCTTTATGGCACGTTTTCGACGGTTGCCCCCGCTATAGCCGCTAAGCCGCCAAGCCTCCCTTTCCTTCTTATTGACTCCCGCTTTGAGGACGACGTTGGTTGCTGGGGGCATTCATTGCGGAGGCAAGGCGATGGCAGCTTGATAATGGCGGTGACGTTGCCCTCTGCGTGCGGTCCATTATTTGCTTTGGTCTTTTGTCATTTGCTTTATTGGCACTCAGCACCGACAGCTCTGATCCGCCACGAGAATTCCAAAGGCATTTATTTCCTCGAAGCTGAGATGGTATTATGGCGCCGAGTGATGGAAGCAATAAAGACTATTGGGCTGATGGGACAATGTAATAAAGACTATTGGCTGATGAGACAATGTAGTAAAGACTATTGGGCTATGGGACAATGGATATGAAATGAAACTAGAAACAAAACCAACAGAAATGACAACACAACGGCATCGAATAAACGCCACTATATGACGAGCTCAGTTATGTGACGGCTGTATTGATACGTGGCTTTGTGACAGATTCAGGTCAGCTTTCGTTTACGGCGTAGTTGTCACCTTGTCCAGTTCTACGAATACACAGGAATTAACAAGAAAGAAGAGAAGGAAAGATAAAAAAATTAACCAAAAAGAAAACCAAAAAAGCAAAAAAAGAAAACAAAAAAAGAAAAACAAAAAAAGAAAAACAAAAAAAAGAAAAACAAAAAAAGAAAAAACAAGAGAAAAAAACAAAGACAGAAGAGACAAGAATGAAAAAAGGACAAGTACACCAAACAGCGACTTTTATTCGCATCTATTTTCCATACGTCCATTAATCCTCCCCGAAAAAAGACAGACAACAACGGCCGTCTTATTCCACTCGCATTCCATCCTATCCCTCCATTCCTTGCGTCTCTGCGTTCTCGGATCTCAAAGTATTCCAATACACCTGTCCGACTGGAAGAGAATATACTGTCGACTGAAAGAGAATAAACGATCTCCTGTCGAGGAAGAAAATAAAACGATCCCTGTCGACTGGAAGAGACAATCTCCTGTCGACTGGAAGAAAAAACGATGCAAAAGAAATAGGGAAAAAATAACATGTACATGGCCTTGTAATTAGACCTGAAACCCAAAACACCCGACTCCCAGTCGCTTTTATTATTGTACATGTGCAGAACATGATGACAGTGTCCTCAGACTGTCTCTTGCGTCGCAGTTTGACATTCATGTCTGGCGAGCAGTTGAGACTCGACTCATAACGCCACTTTCGACTCAATCGACTCGACTACTCGACTCAACTCACTCCATCGACTCAGCTGCACTACCTCGCCGCCGCTTCCTCCGCTAAAAGGGACTCGGCCGTGACGTCGTATACTGCTGCTGCTGCTGCTGCCATGGCGTCGGCCGCAGCCGCTCCCATTCGCGCGGCGCCGCGTGTCGGTCTTTTTGGAAACTCAGCCGGTCCGTCGTCGTCGTCGTCGCGCTGCTCAACGCCTTGCCGCCCACCACCACGCTGCTGCCCACGCCGCCGCCTAGCCCGACCAGGAGACCACTGCGTCGCGCCTCGCGGTCTCGCTCGCGGTCGCGGTCTCGACGGTCGTAGTCGCGCGCCCGGCCGACGTGGTAGTCACGAGCTCGGTCGCGATCCCGGTCTCGATCCCGATCCCGATCCCGATCCCGGTCTCGGTCCCGGTCCCGGTCCCGGCCGCTATCCCGCCCCCGCGACCGGCTGTCTCGTTCGCTGTCAATCTCGCCGTCCTCCAGGTCGTCTCGGCTTGCGCCCGGCTTGTCCTTGCGCGCTTCGTCCTTGGCCCGCAGCGCCTCGTACATCTTGGACAGCTGGTGGCCCGACACGGCAAAGTCGTTGATCGGCCAAATGGACGACAGGAAATCCCTATTGGTTAGCACTACCACTTGCACCCCCTTCCCCTTGGCATGCCCACTCACCAGAATCGCGGCATCAGCGCCTCCAGCTTCTCGGCCGGCACCGCCTGGTTCTTCTTCAGCCCCAGCACGCAGTTGCCAATCTGCCGCAGCTCCACCCCCATAATGTGCGCCCGCTCCTTGGCCTTTTCCACCCGCTCCGGCGTCGTCTCCATAATGGTCTGGAAGTTGCTGCGCACCGGCTTCAGCAGTGACCACATGACCTGCTCGTCGTCGCCATAGTCGAGCTTGTCGTCGTCCAGTGTCATTAGCTCTGCAAACCGCTGCACCGCCGTCGCCCGTGTCTTCTTTAGCCGCTCCAGCGCCTCGGCGTCCAGCTTCTTGCGCTTCTCCTTGACCGGCGCCGCCGCCGCGCTGCCGGTTTCGTGGCCAGTGTCGCCGCTCCGCCCGGCGCTGCCCTCGCGGCCCAGCTCGCCGCCCGCACTCCGCCGCGCCACCTTGCGGTCCCGCGACTCGTCGTGGTATGGCTCGTAGGCCGGCTGTTTGCGCTTGCTGACAAACTCCGACCCCGATCGCGGTGCCAGCAGCCGCTCGCCGCCGCCCCCCCCCTGCGGCCGCAGGTTGAGGTAGTCGCTGTTGGAAATGGGCCGGTCTCGCGCCCGCTCCTTGAAACCGTTGAGGCTGCCGCCGCGCTTGCCGCCCGGCGAAACGTCGCCGCGCTTGTACCCGTTGGCGCCGCCGCCGCCGCCGCCGCTCTTCCGGCTCCGGTGGTGGTTCTCCAGCGCTTTTTGCGCCTGCGCGTCGTTTGAGTACTTGGCCAGCAGCACCGACAGCAGGTACTCGGCGCGTCGCACCAGGTGTACCGCGCCCGGCGACGGGATCGTGCTCTTGTCCTCGCCAAAGCGCTTGCGCTCCTCCTTCTTCTCCACGCGGTGCTCCTCCAGGAAAAACTTGTCCTGCATCTGCAGTTCTGGGTCGTCGCGGATCTGCGCCCACGCCCCGAACCCGTACCGGTCAATGCCCACCAGCAGCATGCCGTCCTCGCGCGGCCCCCAATCGCACGTGTAGTGTGCCGCCTTGGTCGCGTCCGTCAGCCGGAACGACAGCGCGTCCGCCTGCTCTTCCACCACCCGGTGCAGCCACTGCAGCTGCGGCGGCCGCTCCATGACCGTCTCGGCGTTGATCTTCTTGACCTCGCCAAAGTCCACCAGCACCGCCTTCTTGTCCTTGCGCGTCAGCGCCTTGCCGCCGTTCCGCTCCACCTCCTCGCGCACCCGCGCCTGGTTCGCGTCCACGGCCCGCTGGCTGATCGCCGTCAACTCCTCCACCACCGACGTCACGTAGGCCCGGTCGCGTCCCCCCAGTCGCGCGTCCGCCAAGATCTCATCGCCTCGCGCCTCCATTGAGCCGAATCGGAAGAGCGCCCGGATCAGATTGCGTGTCTCCTTTTCGCTCAGCGGCCGCCGCGGGTCCTGCAGCTGCGCTTGCCGCTCCTCAGCCTCCTCGGCCTCCTGCTGCTCCCGCTGCCGCTTCTTGGCCAGCCGCTCGGTGCGCTCTGTCTCGTTCAGCCCTCCGTTCGCCCCGCTCCGCCCCTTGAGCGCTGCCCGCCGCGGCGCGTTCTCCTCCATCGCCTTGGCCAGGTACGCCTCGTGCTTCTTCTTGTCCTCTTCCGCCTTGATCGTCGCCAGCTGGTCGGCCGGAATGATCTGGTCCCAGTCCAGCGTCAGGTCGTCCACCTTGACGTCGGTCACCTGCATCCAATTGTCCCAGTCGATGCCGCCGCTGCTCAGATTCAGCTTGTCGTCCACATTGGTCTTGGTCACCTCGGCGTTCTCCAGGATGCTGTCAATGTCCAGCTGCTCCAGCTTCTCCTGGTTGCCCGACTGCTCAAACAGGTTCTGCGAACGCATCTTGAGAATCCATTGAATGTCCTCGGCCGTCTTGGCTTCGTCCATTTTGATGCCCTTCTCCTTGAGCTGTTCGCGCAGCGCCAGACCTTCGTCCGTGACGCCCGCCTGGATGGTCAGGTACTCGAGGAAGAGCTTGTTGCGCGCCCGCTTCACCACCTCCTCCTCAATCGTCTGCTTCGCCACCAGCCGGTACACGTTGACCGGCCGCTTCTGCCCGATGCGGTGCGCCCGCGCCATGGCCTGCAGGTCCGCCTGCGGGTTCCAGTCCGAGTCGTAGATAATGACCGTGTCCGCCGTCATCAGATTGATGCCCAGGCCGCCGGCCCGGGTCGAGAGCAAAAAGCAAAAGTCGTCGCTGTCCTCGGCGTTGAAGTGGTTAATCGCCATGCGACGCGGGCCCGCCGGGATGGTGCCGTCCAGCCGCTGGAAGGGGTAGCCGCGCACCCGCAGGTAGTCGCCCAGAATGTCCAGCATCTTGACCATTTGGCTAAAGATGAGCACGCGGTGGTTGTCCTTGCGCAGTTTCGCCAGCAACTGGTCCAGCAGCATCATCTTGCCGCTGCTCGTAATCAGGCCCTTGATCTGGTCCTCGCGCCGTGTGCTGCCCTGCAGCACGCGCTCCTCCACGCCCGCAAACATGTAGGGGTGGTTGCTGACCTTTTTCAGCTCCATCATAATGTTGAGCAGCGACTGCTTGTGCCCGCCGCTGGCGTCGCTGAGCGCCGCATAGTTGCGCGTCAAAATGTTCTTGTAGTACTCGAGCTGCACGTCGGACAGCTCCACGCGGATAATCTTTTCCGTCTTGGGCGGCAGGTCCGCCTCCACCGTCTCCTTGGTGCGTCGCAGGATAAAGGGCGCAATCGACGCGTGGAACTTGGTCAGCTTCTCCTGCGTCTCGCGCCGCTTGGCCTCGTCGTCGGCGCCCTCCTCTGGCATCTTGGCGTCTGCCTGCCCGAGCTGCACCAGGTCGTCGTCAATCACCACCTTGCCCGGGTTCAAAAAGTCTAGCAGCGCCGACAGCTCGTGCAGATTGTTCTGGATCGGCGTGCCCGTGATCAGCACCCGGCACGGGATGTTGAAGCTGACCAGTTTGTTGTACAGCTGCGACTCGCGGTTCTTGAGCCGGTGCGCCTCGTCCACCGCCAGCACCTGCCACTTGATGGCTCGCAGAAACTCCCAGTCCTGCAGGATAAAATCGTACGACGTCACCAGCACGTTGAACTTGTGCTTCTTGGCGTTGCCGTCCACCAGCAGCTCGTACTCGCGGATCACGCTGCGCGCCGACTCGGGGCCCAAGTAGACGACGTAGTTCAAGTCTGGCGCCCAGTGGTTAAACGTGTCGCACCAGGCCGGGATCACACTGAGGGGGGCCACCACCAGGAACGGGCCCTCTTGCGCGCGCTCGTTGCGCAGCCAGCTGAGAAAGGCTACCGACTGCACCGTCTTGCCCAGGCCCATCTCGTCGGCCAGGATCACATTGTTGTTGCGCGTCCAGTTGAGCGCCAAAAAGTTGAGGCCCTTCATCTGGAACGCGCGCAGCTCGCCATTCTTCACATAGGCCGGCTGCTGGTCGAGCTTGGTCATGCGCGAGCGCGTGTTGGGGTTGGCCTCGGTCCGGTCCGACTGCCACGAGCGCGCGCTGCGTTCGACAAACTGGTCAATCTTGTCCTGCGCGTGCGCGCTGACCAGCTCCTCCGCCTCCCACGTGCACTCGTCGTACTGCAGGCCCTTCCACTTGATAAAGTACTCCACGCCGCCCGAGCCGTCCTCGGCCTTGCGCCGCGCCACCACGCGCTCGACCTTGGTGTAGTCTGCGTGGGCCTCCTCCTCGCGCTCGCGGTCCAGCAGCCACTGCTCGCGCTGCTCGGGGCTGTAGTCGTCGCCGCCGAAGCGCATGTCCAGGTCCATCTCCACCACCTTGCGGAAGTAGTTCTCCAGCCGCCTGAACCCGCGGAACCCTGCCACCGACGCTGTCGTCTCCCACGAGTCGTGCATGTGCGACTTGCCCTGCCACTTGATAAAGTACTCAAAGTCATGCCGCGTCGCTGTCGGCGTCAGCTCCACGTCTGCCCGTGGGCGATGCCGCACAATCTTCTCAATGTACGGCGAGTTGTCCGGCACGGAGGGCTCCCACACTCGGCTGGCCGCCTCGCCGTCCTCGTCTTCGTCCAGGTCCTGGTCGTCGGCCTCGCTCTCGTTGTACGCGCCGACTGACACCTGCGCAGCACGCCGGCTGGACCAGCGTTTCTCGCCATACGCCGCCGTCGGCTGCAGCTCCTTTTTCCGCCGTGCCTTCTTTTGGAAACTGCGCGCGCGGGCGCCTCCGTAGTTATCCGAGTCGGACTCGTCGACAGAGGTGTGGCGGGGGACTGGCGTCCCTCGTTTGGAGGCTGTGAGACCAGCGTTAGCAGGGAAGAGTGCAAGGATGGCGTCGACAGACATACATTGCCGTGACGTCTCTAATAGACGTCTCTTCTTAGTGGGCTTCTTCCGGGTTACGGGCTCGTCGTCCGAGTCCTCGTCGGAGACCTGCTGTGCATGTTAGGAAGTCGTTGAGAAGACGAGAGCCGTAAAGCGTAGGCTTACCAGTTTGCGTCGTTGTACTGGTCTCGACTGCGTGGGTTAGCGGGTGGTAGAGAGAAGGGAGCAGGGAGAGGGGGGAAGAGAGGGGAGGGGAAGGGAGGAGAGGAGAGGGGGAGGGGAGGAAGACAAGAAGAGAGAACGACGAGGAAGACGAGATGTAAGGACGAGGAAGAGAAGAAAGAGGTGAGGACGAGATAAGATAGTCGAGGACGACAAGAGGCGAGGACAAGAGGCGAGGACGTCAAAGAAGCGAGGATGAGACAAGCCAATAGGGAAAAGACGGCATAGCCGAGACAACTTACACTTCGGCGGAGACCGTAGAGCGCCGGGTCCTTGCGGATGTAGTCCTCGTCCAGCATGGACCCAGCCTTGCGCTTTTGGGCGCGAGGAGAGCCGACAGAGCTCTCGCGGCTGACGTCGGGATCGGCATCGGCATCGGCATCAGCATCGGCGTCGGCGTCGACAGCAAAATCGCCATCGTCCGAGGCCTCGTTGTCGTCGCTGGAAGCCGACGGCTCGTCAAACGCATCGTCGGCAGCCTCTTGGTCGACATCGACTTCGGCCGCCTCTTCGACTTCGGACAGGTCGCTATCGCTCTGGCGGCCCATCGGTGATGCTCGGCCGGGCCGGGGCGACGAGCTTCCATCAGCTGGACTGGAGTCTGGAGAAGCCGACATCCTGACACATGTGGCCGGCGGTGTGTCTAGAGCGAGGCGACAAGCGTTAGAAGAGACAGTCACGGTCAAGAAAAAAGGAAAAACGCAAAAGACGGTGACGATGCTTGATGAAAAACGACGACGACGATGACGATGATGGGATGATGATGATGCTTTTGTCCCGGCAACATCTTGTCGCGCTCTCTGCCTTTTGACACCACCAGCAGCAGCACCGGAAACGCAGGGCAGCCAGCCAGGCCGCCAGCCGCGGTTCGCAGTAGACGGCCGGGATGAGAGACGCGCCGCGAGTGAAAACGAGGCTGAAAACGATGCAAAAGGATGATACAGCAGCCATTGCGAGCGTCTTGGGCGTCGGACCACGACGCCGAGCCCATCAGCGCGTTGGCGGCCGCCCGACGATGCCAAATCCACGCGCCATCGCGTCGGCCGAGGCCCTAGACACGAGAAAACGGGATATCGCCATGGCCATCGGGCTGCGTTGGGCCGGCGTCGTTGGGGGAAGAGAAGGAGGCAGACACAAGAGAAAACGCGCAGGAAAAAGGAATCGACAGGGCGGCCGCAGCCGAGAAAAGGATGGAAAAAACGGCAAAAATGCAAGCACCAGACAAGGCTGACCCGAACCCGATCGACTCACCACGAGGCTCGCAATAAAAAAAAGACGGAAACAGGAGGGCAAGGCTGGCTGTGTTCTGATGTTGATGTATCTTATGGGGGTTGCAAAGATGCTGGTGTGTGATAAATTGTGGTGGAAGGAGAGCAGAGGTTTTCCCGCTACCAGCAGGCCCAAAGGACCCACGACATTTGCCGCATGGACGCTGCTGCCCAATCACAAGAGGTTGGCCGGCTGAGGTAAGGCGCTCGGGCTCCGCTATTAAGAGGGTCCGCTGAAGAATGCGCTGTTCTGCGCTGTAGCCGGTGCTGGTCCGCTGAAGAAGGCGCTATTCTGCGCTGTATGCTGGTCCGCTGAAAAAGGTGCTATCCTGCGCTGTAGCCGGTGCTGGTCCGCTGAAAAAGGCGCTATTCTGCGCTGTACGCAGTGCTGCATCGCCGCTATTGACGCTTATTGATGCTATTGTTCTGCCCTCTGTTCCTATTGTCAGGCCTAGCTGTCGCCGTACAGGCCTGCTGCCCCGACAGCGCTGTTGTAGCCCGTACCTGACCCGGATAAAAGATGGCGCGGCCAGCCTATCAATGCCTTCTAATTCAGGCTTACAGGCGGCAGCTGCCCCGCACAAAGGCGCCCTAAAAGACGACCACAAACGGAAAAAGAGTGGGAAAAAATTGCTAGTATCACCGTCAAATCATTGCTCCGTCAACGGTTCTTCTGCCTATAAGCTGCGGATTGCGTGCATCATACGGCTTCTTGGCTCTTCTTGACGGTTGTTAACGAGCATTGATTTTCTCTCTTTCTTGCCCTCTCCTTGTTCTCTTCTTCCCCGCCTTGCCGTGTGGCATCGCCAGAATTATCGCAACCCCACCTGAAAAGCTTCATTTTCACGCTTCGGCCAACCTTGAAAATGGGTGACCGTCTCACACGGTGAGTTTTACGACAAGCACTCAAACGAACTGGTTCTAACGTGTGCTCCTGCAGTATCGCCATCGTCAGCAGTGACAAGGTCAGTCCAGGCAGATGATTGTACAAGACATTAAGGTCGAGTGCTAACCAGCTTTGCAGTGCAAGCCAAAGGTGAGATGAGTGAAGCGAGGGCAGACGTATTCGACAGACAGGCGGAGAGACAGGCGGAAATGATAGGCGGAGAGAAAGCAGACAGACGGAGAGAAAGAAGACAGAGAGAAAGAAGACAGAGAAAGAAGACAGAGAGAAAGAAGACAGAGAAAGAAGACAGAGAGAAAGAAGACAGAGACAGACGACAGACAGCTAACCCCCAGAAATGCCGGCAAGAATGCAAAAAGTCCTGCCCCGTCGTCCGCAGCGGCAAGCTGTGCATTGAGGTGACACCCGAGGCGCGCATCGCCTTCTTGTCCGAGAGCCTGTGCATCGGCTGCGGCATCTGCCCCAAGAAGTGCCCCTTTGGCGCTATTACCATTATCAACCTGCCGACCAACCTGGAGACGCAGGTGACGCACCGCTACTCGGCCAACAGCTTCAAGCTGCACCGCCTGCCGATGCCGCGCCCGGGCCAGGTGCTGGGTCTGGTCGGCACCAACGGTATCGGCAAGAGCACGGCGCTCAAGATTCTCAGCGGCAAGCTGAAGCCGAATCTGGGGCGCTTTGACGATCCTCCGGACTGGGAGGCGGTCATTAAGCATTTCCGGGGGTCGGAGCTGCAGAGTGAGTTATTGATTTTTTGGTTGATTTGATTGATTTTGATTTTTGGCTTATTTGTTTCCGTTTTTCTCTTCTTCTTTTTTCTCCCCTAACCCCCAGACTACTTTACCAAACTCCTCGAGGACGACCTCAAGGCCATTGTCAAGCCCCAGTATGTCGACCAGATCCCCAAGGCCGTGCGCGGCCCCAACAAATCGGTCGAGTTCCTCATCAAGTCGCGCGAGTCCCTCGGCAACCTCGACGAGGTCCTCGACGTCCTCGAGCTGCGCCACATTCTCGACCGCGACGTCAACCTGCTGTCGGGCGGCGAGCTGCAGCGCTTTGCCATTGGCACCGTCTGCGTGCAAAAGGCCGACGTCTACATGTTTGACGAGCCGTCGTCCTACCTGGACGTCAAGCAGCGTCTCAGCGCCGCCCGCATGATCCGCTCGCTGCTGCGTTCCGACGACTATGTCATTGTCGTCGAGCACGATCTGTCGGTGCTGGACTACCTCTCCGACTACATTTGCGTGCTCTACGGCCAGCCGGCCGTCTACGGCGTCGTCACCCTGCCGCACTCGGTGCGCGAGGGCATCAACATCTTCCTCGACGGCCACATTCCGACGGAGAATTTGCGTTTCCGCCAGGAGTCGCTGACGTTTAAGCTGAGCGAGGGCGCCGACGAGTTTATTGCCGACCGCTCGCGCGCTTTCCATTACCCGGCCATGGAAAAGACCATGGGCAACTTTAAGCTGCGCACCGAGAGCGGCGACTTTACCGACTCGGAGATCCTTGTCTTGATGGGCGAGAACGGCACGGGCAAGACTACCTTTTGCCGCCTGTTGGCCGGCGTGCTCAAGCCGGACGGCACACGCCGCGTGCCCGAGATGAAGATTAGCATGAAGCCGCAAACGATTACGCCCAAGTTTGAGGGCACCGTGCGCCAGCTCTTCTTCAAGAAAATCCGCCCCGCCTTCTTGTCGCCGCAGTTCCAGACCGACGTTGTCAAGCCGCTCAAGCTCGACGATTTCATCGACCAGGAGGTCAAGAACCTGTCGGGCGGTGAACTGCAGCGCGTCGCCATTGTGCTCGCCCTCGGCGTGCCGGCCGACATTTACCTGATTGACGAGCCGTCGGCCTACCTCGACTCGGAGCAGCGCATCATTGCCGCGCGCGTCATTAAACGCTTCATTATGCACGCCCGCAAGACGGCCTTTATCGTCGAGCACGACTTTATCATGGCCACCTACCTGGCCGACCGTGTCATTGTCTTTGACGGCCAGCCGGGCATCGACGCCCACGCCAACGAGCCCGAGTCGCTGCTGACCGGCTGCAACACTTTTCTCAAGAACCTCGACGTCACCTTTCGCCGCGATCCCACCAACTTCCGCCCGCGCATCAACAAGGCCAACTCGCAGCTCGACCAGGAGCAGAAGACGAGCGGCAACTACTTTTTCCTCGAGGAGGACAATAGCAAGGCCTCTTGAGCCGCTGTCGACTGGCTGTCAAGGCTGCATCCGCCGCGCCGCTTCCACCTCTCCTGCTTTGCGTCGCCGCGCCTCCACCACTTCTTTTTGCGTCGCCGCGCCGCCCCTGCCGCCGTCGCCCTAGGCCCCGATCCGCGTCGCCGCCGCCACGGACGGCTGCTGGCCTCCTCTGGCGGCGGCGGCGGTGTCTGCATCCACAGCAACGCCATCATCACCCAAGCCGATGCTGCTCGGGCGGCTACCTCGGGCAACGGCCGGCATCCCCCTTTGTCTGGTCCTGCAGCATGGGCAAGGAGTAACGACTTTACGGCCTCCTTTTGTTACAGATAGAGGGACAATGGACCAAGGGAGGAAAAGGGTGCTGCCGTCGGGACTGTTGTAAAAGGGGCTTGAGGATTTAGACAGATGAACAATGTACCGGATAAATATATGTTTATTCTCCCACACTAATTATTTGCGCTCTTTTCACACTTGAACTTGCACTCTTCTTCACTCACTAATTACTTATTTTGCGCTCTTCTCACGCTGAAACTTGCACTCTTCTTCACTCACTAATCTTCTTTTGCGCTCTTGCAGACGAGAGCACATGTTAAACAATAGACAAACATACCGTGACCAAGGGTGGAAAGGAATGACACGTACTGAATGATGGATGCCTGTAGGACCACGGCAGACAGACCAACGATCCTCGCCTCGGAGCCGCTTGTCCGTCAGTTCAGTGTACCTCTCACGGAGATTCTTCTTAAGGAGGAAGAAGAGGAGGAAGAGGAAAAAGAAAAAAGAGAAAAGAGGAAAAAAAGAAAAAAAAGAGAAAAGAGGAAAGAGGAAAAGAAGAAGAGAGAAAAGACGAAAGAGAAGAAGAGGAGAGAAAGAAAAAAAAAACGCATCCCCCTCAGTCTTCCTCAATCTCGCCTTCTTCGCTGCCACTGTGCACGCCCGCCGCGTCTTCTCCCTTCCCCCCCGGCGTGTTCGTCGAGGCGCCTGCCACGGCCGGTGCCGCCTTGGCCGCTGGCGCCGTCACTGTGGCCGTCGTGGCCGTCGCCGTTGTCGCTGTCGAGGCCGGCACGCCCGACGCCGCCGACAGTTCTCGGCTGCGAACCTCGGGCGGCTCGTGCGAGTCTCTCTTAGCCCTCTTGCTCTCCCGCGACTCGTCGTCGTCCTCGCGCCGCCGCCGCACCGACGGCGGCTTCTCGTCTCCGTAGTTGAGCTCTTCCGGGTTGCGCTCGACCAGCCGCCGCCGGTACAGCCGCTCGCGCTCTTCCTCGCGGTCACGGCGCTCTCGGTCGTAGTGGCTCTCGTCGTGTCGCGACCGCGGCCGTCGGTCCCCTTCGTCGTCCCGGAAACGCGCGCGCTCGCGGTCGCCACGGTCGCCGCGGTCCCTGTTGCGGTCGCCCCGTTCGCGGTCTCGTTCGCGGTCCCGCTCGCGTTCCCGTTCCCGCTCCCGCTCCCGGTCCCCCCTCTCCCGCTCCCGATCTCTCACATCCCGCTCCCCCCTCTCCCGCTCCCTCACTCGGTCGCCCTCCCTCCGGTCGCCCCGGCTGCCTCGCTCCCTCTCCCGCACCCGGTAGTCTCGCTCGCGGTCCTTGAACTCGCGCTCCTTGGACTCGCGCTCGTGCTCCTTCTCCTTGGGCTCCGTCCCGTCTAGCACGCTCGGCCGGCGGTGGTTGCGCTCTCGCTCCGCCATGGCCCGCCGACGGTCGGCCTCGTACGTGTCCACCTCGGGTGACCGCGACCGCACCGACCGGGCAGCTCCGCCCGTGCCGTGGCGTGCCGGCCTGTCGGCGCGCTCGCCGCGGCTGCCACGGTGCGAATGGCGCTCGTCTCTCTCGCCCCGGTCGCCCCGGTCGCCCCGATCACGCCGCTTGCCCACCGACTCGTCGCGCTCCCGCAGCCGGCTCAGGTACCGTTCCACCGCACTCTGCCGCGCCTCTTCCGACTTGACGGCCAAAAACTCTTCGCTCTTTAGCAGCCGCGGCTTCACCAGCTCAAAGGTGTCGCTGGCCGTCAGCGGCGGGTCCATACGCTTGAGGTGCGCGCGCAGGTCATCGAGGGCGCGCTGCTGCTGCCGCTCGGCCGCGCGGTCTTCGTCGGTCCGCTTTTCCTTTTTCTTTTCTTGGATCTGGTGAAGGTAAGCAACATGCCGGTTGACCAGGAAAAGCACAACTCACCTTTTCAAAGATCATGGCCAGATCGTCCCGGTCAATGTTGGCCGTGCGACGGTCGTCTTTCATGACCGCGAGAAAACTCTCCAGCGTCGTCTTGGGTGTGATTTCAAAGCGTTTGTCCTGGTCGTTAGCACAAGAAAGACGGAAAACAGCAAAAACTACTCACATCCAGCACGTCGTCCACGTCGTTGCGCGTGCCCCGGAGCCCCCGCTGCTCCTCGTCGACCAGATCCCAAAAGAGCTCCTGCGGCGTCGACCCGCTCTGGCCCACCATGGCCAGGTACCGCTCGTCCTTCTCGAGCAGCGGGAAGATGTGCGACCACTTGCTGCTAGCCTTGATTTGGCCGTCTCTCCTAAGCTCGCCCAGCAGCGCCGCAAACGCCTCGCGCGCCTTGCGCTCCCGCCGCTGCTTCTGCGCCTTGGCCTGCTGTCGCGCATCGTTTGATGCCCGCTCTAGCGCCTTGATATGGTTCTGGAACACTGTCAACACGTCCAAGGGGCTCAGCGCCCGGTACTTGGCGTCGTGCTGAAACGGCGCCGTCGCCTCAATCAGCGGCCGCGCTTCCGCCCAGCGCGTGTACGGCGCCAGCTTCAGCTGTGGCAGCAGCTCCGCCAGGCCGTCCATGGCGCTCTTGCGTGCCGCCGCCTTTTGCTCGCGGTGCGCCTTGCGCAGCCCCTCGACGTAGTCCTCAAACAGCTGCCGCCGCTCGTGCTCGTCGCTCGTCGCCAGCGCCGACCGGAAGACCGCCTCGCCCTCCAGAATCGGCCGCGCCGTCCGCCAGTGTGTATAGTGCTGGATCTCCGGGTGGCTCTGCAGCATGGCCAAAAAGTCGGACCGCAGCTTGCTGAGCCGCTCCTGCGCACGCTCCCGGTCCTGTAGGCGCACGTTCTGGCCGTACTTTTCAAAGGCCGCCTTGCGCTCGCGTGCATCCTTAATGGCCCGGTAGTTGGGGTCGTGCACAATCGCCCGCAGCGCCTGCTCCCACGTCCAGTCCGGCTGCACGCCGTTCTGCTTGAGCACCTTGACAAAGGCCGCCTCTGCCTCCTCGGGCGTCGCGTACTCGGGCAAGCTGCTGCCGCCGTTGGTCGGCATAAAGGCCGGCTTGGCAGGCTCTGACGCCGTTGCCGTCTTCGCCGTTGCCGTTGTCGTCGGCCGATGCTCGTAGGCATCACGGTGGCTGTTGTGATTGTAGCTCTGGTGGTTGTGGCCGTGGTAGTTGCCGTTCATCATGGCCGCCGGACCCGTGGGAATGGACACGACCGCAGGCGTGGCCGCTGGTGCGGATGGCGCGGCGGGAGCGGCATCGAGGCCGAGGGCTTTCTTGTAAACTTCGGGCATTTCCCAAGAGCTCTGCTTTGTCTCCGTGTTGTGCCAGTACTTGCGGCCTCCTTCGGCCGTGTATTCCTTCCATGGCTGGTTCAGAAGAGCGCGCTGTTCCGTCAGTCATCTGCACAAAAAGAAGATAAAAGACGCGACAACTTACCTCCACCGGCGTCATCATTTCCTCCGGCTTCGTCCATTGCGTCACCTTGGTCGTTGTATTGTAGTAGTACACGCGCCCATCGGCAGCCCGGGCCTCCTGCCACACTGACACGGGAGCAGCTGGCGAGGCCGCAAGTCCTGCTGGCCCTGTCGGCAGTGATGCCGGAGCTGTTGGCATCGCTCCTGATTGACCATAATGGCTGTTGACGCCGTTCATGATGAAAGGCGGAGCGGGTGGAAAGCTGCTAGCTGAGAATGACGAGTAAAAGACAATAAAATACGAAACCAAAATGAACAAGTAAAATATGTGAACAAGCTGCAAAAAAGACAGTATCCTTGAGCGTGGAAGATGAGAAAATAGATTGCAATTATCGCGAACAAACGCCTAAAAAAGATTAATCATCGACCCCGAAACAGCTACAACACACGTGACTGGCCGGGGAGCCTTGTCAAAGTGGGCCAGTCATAAACTCCGGACAAATAAAGATCCGCTGCTGCTGCTTGCTATCCCCCTCCAAAATTTTGGCCTCATCTGGACGAGCAGCCGTCATCGCCCAACATTTGACATCACGCAGCTAGCAAGATGACTTCGAC
The DNA here is from genome assembly GCA_019925625.1 of Graphilbum ipis-grandicollis. Classification (NCBI taxonomy): domain Eukaryota; kingdom Fungi; phylum Ascomycota; class Sordariomycetes; order Ophiostomatales; family Ophiostomataceae; genus Graphilbum; species Graphilbum ipis-grandicollis. Next base: position 154,457 of record JADHKH010000035.1, read on the forward strand.
AATTGGTATTCCGATCAAGCTTCTGAATGAAGCCCAGGTATGTATTTTTGACGTGTTTTTTCTACATCCCTGGAGATGCTGACGGCTAGGGCCATATTGTCACCCTGGAAATCACCTCTGGCCAGACGTACCGCGGTCGGTTACTAGAAGGTAGGTTTCTCTCTCTTGGCGTCGTTTGCCTGCCACTAACCGCCAGCCGAGGACAATATGAACGTTCAGCTCAGAGACATTACCGTGACGGCGCGCGACGGCCGCGTCAGCCACCTCGAGCAGGTCTACATCCGCGGCAGTCACGTGCGCTTCTTCATTGTGCCCGACATGCTACGCAACGCGCCCATGTTCAAGAGCCCGAATGCACGGGGCCGCGGCGTGGGCCTGGCTCGTGGTCGTGCCACGGTCAGCCGAGCGCGGGCCGGCGGACGCGTCATGGGGCGGTAGAGGGGAGAGCGAGGCCGCACAAAAGCAAGATTCTTCACATTGGGGCGTATAATACCACTTTACGGCAAATGATATTTCGCACACTGAGCCAGCGTTTAGCGTTTACAGAGGGGAGGCAGAATTCTGCTGCACCCAGCTTCTCTTCGTCTTCTTCGCACCGTAGTCCACAATGGAATGACAATGGTACATGGACGAGCCTACTTTAGCCTTGCCAGCGCTTCCTGCGCCTTTTGCACAAGACGACGCGCGTCCTGCAGTTTTTGCCGTGCCTGCCGCCGCGCCTCGCCGCCCGTGGCCACATCCCGCGACCGGTCGAGCGCTCCGGCCACGCTGGCCGTTGCCGCCCGCACGGCCTTGCGTCCCTCCTCGCGCACCTCGTCCTGCCAGTACTGCCGCGCCGCCTCCCACCTGCGCTGCATGCGCCCCAGGCTCGCCACCAGACCCAGCGCGGCCACGGCGCCGGCCTCATAGACGCTAAAGGAGGACAGGTGCAGGAGCACGGCCAGGGCCGCGGCCAGGCCCGACGAGCCGGCCGTCTCGAGCACCAGCTTCTGCGCCAGCGCCTGCAGTGCCGGCACCGTCTCGGCGAGGAGGTATGTCTTGGTGAAGGAGATGTGGGTAGGCCACTTTGTAGCGGCGGCGGCGGCAGAAGCAGAAGCAGAAGCAGAAGCAGAAGCAGAAGCAGAAGCAGAAGCAGAGGCCAAGACGGGCGCCGCATACTGCCCGTCGGCTGCGCCGGCCGCTTCGGCAATGCGGCCGGCCAGAAAGACAAGCTCTTGCTCGGCCCGGGGCAGAAACTGCTGCGTCACCAGGCTGGACGACAGCATGGTGACGTCGTCGGCGCGCCAAAACAGCTTCCACCAGCCCAGACGCTGCCAGCGCTCGCCGCCAAAGGCCAGGTCCAGCTGTGCCTGCAGCTCGGCATGTGCCTGTTCGGCCCAGCTCGACAGGTCGGCATCGAGGGAGGCGGGCGAGGCCGGTGCAGAGACGGGCGCGCAGCACTTGGCCTCGGCCTCGTAAATCTTGGCCAGCGTGCCGCGCAAAACCGACGCCACCAGCTCGCGCACGGCCGGCTTGGTCGTGCCGTCGCTGCGCGGCAGGGCCGCCTCCTTGAGCCAGCTGCTGAGAGCAGGCATGCCGTTCTGGAGCCAGAGCGTCTCATAGGCTCTGGCGTTGGCCACGGTCTCGCGGAAGAGCTCGATCGCTTTGGCGGACGCAGCGGCATCGTAAATGTAAAAGGGGACGGCAGCCGCGTCCTCTTCGGGGCGGTAGGCTTTGAGATGGACGGCCGCCCGGATCTCGTTGGCGCTCTCGGCCAGCGGCAACGCGGCCACGGCGGCCACGCCCGCCATGCCGTCGGCCACCACCAGCACCCGGTGCACCGGCGTTGCCACCGGCGGCATGTGCGAGCCCATGTCGATCGTCGGCACCAGCGCCGTCTCGGCAAAGTCTTCGGTCTCGCCCTCGAACCCGGCCGGCGCTGCCGGAACGGCCAGGCTGGACTCCATGAGGAGAAAGTCGAGGTGGCTGCCACTGAACAGGGACGACGACACGTCGATTTCGCCGACCGGCCGGCTCTCGGAAAGCGATATTGTGTCTTGTCTGCTGATTCCGCTGCTGCTGCCGCTGCTGCCTCGCACTCGGACAATGAGCGGCTGCCGGGCGTCGTGCTGCGCCAACTGCTCCTCCCATGCTTCTCTGGCTTTCAGCGGATCGGCCAGAAGCAGTCGCAGCAGCTCCTTGGCCGACTCCCCCGCGCCCGTGGCCCCCCCCCGCGCCAGGCCAACCACGGCCACCCGCACAGACTCCTGCCCCGGCTCCTGCTCCAGGCTGCGAAGGGCCAGCTGTATTCGCGGCAAGCTCACCAGCTGTCCGGCCTCCTTCTCGAGCGCCACCAGGGCCTCTCGCAGCCGGGCGCGTGCACCGGCGGGCGTGTCGCCATGGGGCTCGTCTGGCGCTGTCTTTGGCACTGTCGAGGCCGCCGGGGCCGCCGCGACCGTCAGTGGGCGCCGCAAGAGACTCGGCCGCTGAAAAAGTCCCGTCGATCGCGCCGTCGTTTGGAGCTGTCCCGAGCAGAAAAAGCACGCAGGCACTCTCCGGGGACCCAATCGAGAGCCCTGGAGCAGCGTCTGGCCACGGCCCAGCAGCAGCAGTGGCGGCGGTGGCCGTAACCTCGAGCGTGGAGGCATTGTGTTTTCGGTCTTGGTTGTGGGTGAAAAAGAGGGCGAAAAGTAGAGCCGTTTTTTGCCGGTGCGAAATAAGGCTGTCAGCCTAAAGGGCTGCTCATAGTGCACAAGGCGCTGTAGCTTGTGGTAGTGTCGCCCACTTTACTTTTTCCCAGTCAACAGCCCGCATCCACGCGCCGGCTCTGCCAGTACGCTTGAACTTTTGCCAGTACGAAGAAAAAGCAAGAAAAAAGAATGCCTACCATTCTGGACTCATCTTGTTCTGGTGGCAACTCGTTCCAGTCGTGCAGCCAGTAAAGTTCCAGTCGTGCCGTGAATGCATCACGTGATCAACCAAACTAGGTCCCGCCGTGCTGTCTGTCCTAGCGCTATATTTACTCCCAATACACCAAGAGCCATCGCCAGAACGAATCGCCCACCTGACAACACTCGTTGATATTGTCTTTTCCGTCGTTTCAGAGCCAAGGCCACCATGGACGACCTTTCCGGCCTGAACTGGTCGTCCAGCAGCTCGACAGCCACCAACAACAACATGGGCGCCGCGAAGCCGTCTTCCACCGCCTACTCTTCCTTTCCCTCCTCCCTGCGGCCGACCCCCTCGCCTCTTGGCTCGGGCCGCAACACGCCGCTGTCGGCGGCAGCGCTCGGCGGATCGGCGCCGCTGTCGTCACAGGGGTCAGGCGTAGCGGCCGCGCCCAAGGCGGCACCACAGCAGCAGGACAGCTTTAGCAGCCTCTTCCACTTTGGCAACGCCGCGGCCAAGAACGCGGCCCAGCTGAGCCTCTACGAACGGCAGCAGCAGCTCGAGGCCGAGAAGAAGAGAAAGGAGGAGGAGCGGCGCAAGCAGCAGCAGGCGCACTATGGCGATGGCCAGTTCTTTGACGCGCTGGGGCGTGGGTCGACAGGCACGTCGCGAACCGGATCGCCCGCCGTCGTGGCGCCGGCATTGGCAGCCGCCGCCGCCGAGGACGACGACCTCTTTGCCGCCTTTCACAAGGACACCAAGGTGGACAATGCCAGCTTTTACCCGCCCGACGCTGCGGCCGAGCCGAAGCTGGACCTGCGGAACCCGAGTGCTTGGAATGTGACGCCGGCTCCTGTCGCTGACGACGACCCGTTTGGCTTGAACGAGTTCCAGTCACGAGCCCCAGCCCCGGCCTCTGCGACGGTGGCGAGCAACGGAGGCGACGGCGACGATGACGTGCTCGGAGCCCTGAGCCGGCCCATAGAAGAGTTCCGGCAACACGCAGCGCCTGCTGCTGCCAGCGCGAGGCCCAAAAAGAAATCGACAAAGCCGGAGCCCGGGAAGCCGATTGAGCATTCTGACTCGGATTCCGACAGCGACAGCGGCCGCGGCGCGCCTCCGCCCACGACAACAGGCCACGACCCGTTTGACAAGGCCGTGGCCCAGCTCGTAGAGTATGGCTTTACGCCGGAGAATGCGCGCAGGGGCCTGACAGAGAGCGGCGGCGGCCTGAATGTGCAGGCAGCCGTCAACTGGCTGCTAGATGACGCGTACAGGCAGGCAAAGGAAAAGGCACGAGGAGCGCAAGGTGGCGGCGGCGGCGGTGGCGCTGACAGAGCGGCCAGCCGAGGCCGGCCAGCCCATCCCAGCTGGATGAGAGAAGAAGAGGCTCGGTCGTCGAGCGCGGGCGCGGATTTCGGCGACGGTGACTTTGCCAAGACGGCGGCCGCCGTGGGGACCAGTCTGCTAAAGACGGCCAACTCGCTGTGGAAAACGAGCCAGAAGCGGGTGCAAAAGGCCGTGCAAGAGTTTCAGCAGGAAGGCGGCGATCCGAGTCAGCCCAAGTGGATGCGTTCGGCGGTACTGGAGCAGGCCGAGTATGCAGAGGGAGCGAATTCACGACGGCGAAACGGCGGCCCGGCTGCCTCTCCAGCCCCTTCTGCAGCGGCGGCGGCGACGGCGGCGGCCACAGACGAAGCGTTGATGCTGGAATCCGGCCCGCGGCCCGATCGCAAGCCGCATCCGCCGCCGCAGCAGCGTCCTTCGGCGCCGGCCGAGGCAAAATGGCAACAAGAGACGCGCCGCGACACTTTACGCAGCCAGTCTCCGGCCACGAGCAGCGCCCACCTCGCGTCCAGCCGAAAGAGCCCGGCTCCGCAATGGCAGCAGCCGGGTGGCGGCGACCCGCGGTCACGGCTGACGAAGCAGGCGATTGAGGAGGAGACTTTGCAGGCGTACATTAGCCCAGCACGGAGAAGGAAAGCAGGGGCGGCGGCGGCACCGGCACCGGCACCGGCACCGGCGGAAGGAGATTTGCTGTCCAATTCTACCGCTTTGCCGCAGCGGCCAGCAGCGGCCACAGGAGCAGCGCGGCCAGCAGCGCAGCCGACAGTGCCGGCTGCCGGCAGCGGCCGAACCAGCACCCCCCGCCCTACTCGACAGGTGCCCCAGGTCAACACGCTGGTGCTCCAGGCGTCGGCGCAGCAGCGGGCGGCCGGCGCGGCACACTTTAAGCGCGGCGACTATGCGGCGGCACACAACGCGTACTCGGCGTCGCTCACAGGGATCCCGGCGACGCACCCACTGCTGGCGGTGCTGTTTAGCAACCGAGCGCTGACGGCGCTCAAGACGGGCGCGCCGCGGCAGGCCGTGGCAGATGCGGACGCGGCGCTGGCAGTGATCGGGCCGGGCCGGGGCGAGGGCGAGCAGGTCTCGCTGGAGGACGGTACGGGCGCGGTGCGCGAGCTCAAAGACCTGTACGGCAAGGCGCTGACGCGCAAGGCAGAAGCGCTGGAGCAGATGGAGAAATGGGCCGAGGCTGGCACGGTGTGGCAGCAGTGCGTGGAGGCGGGCATCGGGGGGGCGACGGCGACGGCAGGGCGGCAGCGGTGCCAAAAAGCGCTGGCTCCCAAGCCGACAGCGCGGCCGGCGGCGGCAGCGAGACCGGCTGCGAGACCGGCTGCGAGGCCGACCCATGGCAGCAGCGGCACGCAAGACTCGGAGGCAGTGCAGCGTCTGCGCGAGGCCAACAAGGCGGCCGAGCGCCAAGACTCGGAGAAGCTGGCGCTGATCGACAAGGTGGACGCGCGCATTGCGGCCTGGCGAGACGGCAAAAAGGACAATTTACGGGCGCTGCTCGGCAGCCTGGACACGGTGCTGTGGGAGGGCAGCGGGTGGAAAAAGGCCGGCCTGCACGAGCTGGTGATGCCCAACAAGGTCAAGGTCGTCTATATGAAGGCCATTGCCAAGACGCATCCGGACAAGGTGAGTTGGCGGCGGCGTTGCCACGCTTGTGTTCTTGTGCTGACGCTTCAGATCCCCAAGGATGCCTCGACCGAGGTCCGCATGATTGCCGGCACCGTCTTTAGCACGCTCAACGAGAGCTGGGACAAGTTCAAGGCCGACAACAAGATGTAGGAGCGGGCAAAGGAGGAGGGCGGTAGCGTCGTGAATCCAGGAATATTACGTTGCATTTTCTCAACAATCCAGTAAACTGCCGTCCATCCGTCGCTATGCTATGTAAAATGACCATCTAGTTGTTGTTTCTCTCTTCTCTTGTTTTCTCTCTCTCTCCTCTTCTCTTTCTCTCCTTGCCTCTCCACTTTTCTCTCTCTTCTCTTCTCTCTCCTCTTCTTTCTTCTCTCTTCTCTTCTCTCTCCTCTTCTTTCTTCTCTCTTCTCTTCTCTTCTCTCTTCTCTTTTTCTCTCCCTCTCCTCTTTTCTTCTCTCTCCTCTTCTTTCTTCTCTTTCCCTCTCCCCTCTCTTTCCTTCTACAGCCCCAACATGCGGCGCACATTGTCGCGCACCTTTTGGTCATACTCGGCGCGGCGCTCGCGCCACATCTTGGCGGCCTCGACGTTGGCCGGGCTCTCGTCGTTGGGCTCGGCCAGCATGCTCATGACCGAGATGAGAATCTTTTCCACGCTCTGGATAGGCGACCAGCGCTCGGAGGCGTGCTCGTAGTGGTTGGGGTCGTCGCCGGGCGGGTGCAGGATGGAGATGCAGACTAAACCGCTAGGGTAGACTGGCACGTTAGTTTTTTGCTTCTGGCGTCTCGTGTTCCTTTCTTCCTTCTTTTCTTTCTATACTTCTCCTTTCTTCCCTATTCTCCCTCCGCCTCCTACCATTTGGATGCCACACTTCGCAGCCGACAAAGCGCATCGTCGGCGGCGCCAGCGGATAGTCCTTGGGAAAGCGCAGCTCGGCCGGAAACACGCCACCCTCAAAAGGCGTGCCCTCGGGGCCTTGGATCAGGGCCTCCCAGTGCAGCATGTCGTCCTCTGTGACGGGGCCGGCCGTGATGCCCTCGGGCGGGTTGTTCGTCAGGGTGCGGTACTCCTGGAGGAGACGCCGCTGGGCGGTAGAGGCCATGCTGGGTGGGCGGGGAGGGAAAGAAAAGGCGGGTATATCGAGAGGCGGGAGGTGGTGGTGGAAAATCAAATTTTAGGTTGCGGATGTAGTCAGAAACATGTCAAGATCAAACTACGTAACGCCACGCCCAAGTATGCCCCACAGAATGACATACACGTGACCCTTATTGTAAAGCCAAAACTGGATTAGTGCCGTAAGCCAAGGCCAGATTTCAAGAGAGAAACGCACAACGCTGACGGAGGGAAAGACAAGGGACGTGACAGCGCTTGTCTTGCATTGTCCGCTGCTCTGTCGTCTTGGCTACGTCCGGCTGTCAGTTTGAGTCCGAAGGCCTCAGATTGTGTGTGCTGTCGTTGGCCATCGATATATTCGCTGTAAGTAGTGTAAGCACATGGCTTACTAAGCAATTTACGCCCAGAAGCAAATGGCCAGGCCAAGGCCAAACCAGCCAGCCACGAGAATGCACCGGCACGGCGAAGCGAATGTGTGGACAGACGTCAAACGGTGCTGCCATCAAACAGAGCCAACAGCCAGGCACCGGCATGTGGCTGCATTCCTTCGGACGGCTGCTGCGCGAAGCAGGACAACTTTCCTTGTGCTATTTTCAACGGAAAAGTACACTACCTTGGACCAAATTACAGCCAATCAGGTGTTACGAATTGCCAGGGGTTGGAAGCTTTGAAACGCGTTTCAGGCGCAGGGGTGTTTTTAAGCCAAGTGGGGGTGCGTCTTAGGCTTTTTCTTGCATTAATTGGCGGCGACAACGTCTCTTCCTTTCAGCTTTTGACTCTTAGGATGCGGTTTCTCCTATGCAGTTTTACTTCTGGGTGCGCCACCAGCGATTGTCTTTTTCCCATCTAATTTTGTGTCTCTTATCTTGTCGTCTTGTTTATTGATTTAGTTTGGGACCAAGTCGTCCAGTATTCGCTAATATTGGCTTCTATTGCTATCGTCACCTTTTCTAGCACATGAAATTTGACGTGTACTCGTGTGGAGCACAGCGCATTCCTCGAAAGGCAACTCTCAGCTTGTAATAGAATATGGCGCATTGCGAGCATGCAAGGGTGGCGTCGCGATTTGTTCTCCCTTTTTCGGACCTCATGGATGCCTCCTTTTGGGGCCATGCCTGCTTTCTTTTTTGTCCCTTTCCGTTTTTGAAGAGGTTTTTTCCCCTGTTTGGCCTTTTTCCTTTGCGTGCTTTTCGCGTGTCTTCTGTGTCTTCTATTTCCGTCCTTGTGCGTCTTTATGTCGTGCACCCTCGTCTCCTTTCTGCTGTAGGCACGATGTCGAGTGCAAGATGAGCCGATCAAGATGCAGCCCCAACGCATATGCCGTGGCGCAACAGGGCATCTCCAGGGAGGATTCCGAGAGTAGAGAGCTGACGCCATAAACAATCGAATCAAATTGAAGAACTAAAATTCCGAGACACGAATGGAAAAACGACTGCCCAAGGCGACAAAGTCGATAATCAACTAATCGATAATAAACAAGCCTTTCCCGGAAGCATGTAGCAAAAAGTGTCCCATACGCAGCCGCTATCAGAGTGTAGCAAAATCCATATTTACATGCAGCCGCTATCAGAGCGTCGCAATAAAAGGCTTATCCCCCCGCGAGAATCGCCGCCGCATCATTGTCGCCCAAAGCCACCAAGGCGCTACCGTAGCATCCAAGAAACAGCCTATCCAGGGGTAGAAGGCGCCGGCGGCTGCAGCCGGGGGCTGTTTCTCCTTGGTGATCCCCCTTGGTTGGGTCCAAAGTGAGGCACCCCTGTCACCAACCCCCGGCTTGCCCCCCCCAGCACACACGTACCTCCCTGGCCATTCCTTGCAGCGCCGTCCTTACAATCAATTCCAGTAAGAGTGAGGGGAGAAAGAGGGGACTGGGCTCAGACGAGAGCGCAAAGGAAGAAGGCACGTTTGGTGTTCTGGACTAGCACCAGCAAGGCATCCATCGTCCCTTCCCTCGCCGCGTACAGACTGCGACATTTACGCGGCGGAGGGGGGGTGGCCGAGAACATGAGTTGACGGGCTTTTTACGTCTGGCTGTCTCTGTCTGTCTCTCCACCCCAAAGTACTGGCTGACGACTCACCTCTGCCGTTCTTGGCTCCTGGCTTCTCTCGACTCTACTATTATCTCTTCGTCCTCTCTTTTTCCTCTCGTTTCGCTTTCCCTCTTTTCCCCCTTTTTCGCTTCTTTTCTTTTTCTTCTTATTTTTCGTCTTCACCTTCGCTTCATCCCCACCGTCCATCTGCTCCTGGTCAGTTCTGGACAACAGCCTTTTTGTTTTCTGTCCTTCTCTTCTGTCCCAGTTGCCATTCATTCCTTTTGACGTTTCCGCTCCTTTTGACGCCTTGTTCTTGTCCATCTCTTTTGTGCAGACGACCTGGTTTCCACCATCGTTTCTTTATATCACCGTTCACCACGTCCAGTGCTTCTCCGTGACTGAGTCGCCATCGTCGCTCTGGGACCGTGATCTTGTACTCAACAGTGTTGGGTTTTCAATTCAAATTTATCTCCCAATTCAGCGTTATACTAGATATACGCCCTCGAATTTACATTGTCCTTTTTTTCACAGCTCGGCTTCATCTTCATCAGCCGAGATGCGTTCTCTCGCTCTTCTTGCCTTGGTGGCAGAGCTGCCGTTCTCCTACGGCTTCTGGCGCATGGAATGCCGTGGCGTCACGGGCTACTACCGCATCGATCCCTTGGTGTCGCCGGGCGAGGCCTCTTCACATCTGCACGCCATTCTGGGCTCTGGCGGTAAGTTTGCCCGAGCCGGAGTTCAACTTTGACCGCACTTTGCAGTGGCTGACCGCTCAGGCTTGAGCGAGACCTCCTCGTTCAGCGATCTCACAGCCAGCGACTGCACGTCTTGCCTCGTCACCCAGGACAAGTCGGCATACTGGCACCCGGCGCTGTACTTTTTGGACACCACCACCAATGAGTACGAGCTGGTCGAGCAGGTTGGCGGCACTTTGGCGTAAGTAGAGAGCCCGATAAAGGGGCGACGCTCAACATACTGACTTGACAGCTACTACCTCCTCAACACTGGCAGCAAAGCCATCAACATCACCGCCTTCCCCGAGGGCTTCCGCATGATCTCGGGCGACAACACCCGCAGAAGCTTCTCCACCGGCAACGTCGAGATGGTCGATCCGCCCAAGTCCAGCTGGGCTGCCCTCGGCCAGACCACCCAGGAGGCCCTGTCCCAGCGCGCCCTGGGCTTCAACTGCCTCGACTACAGCAAGACGCCCGAGTCCAGCCTGTACCGCCACTTCATGCCCGACAAGGCCTATCTCGACGCCAACTGCCCCGACGGCATCCGCATTGAGCTCATGTTTCCCTCCTGCTGGAACGGTAAGGACCTCGACTCGGGCAACCACCGCGACCACGTCGCCTTCCCCGATCTCGTCATGGACGGCGACTGCCCCGACGACTTTCCCATTCGCCTGCCCAGCCTGTTTTACGAGACCATTTGGAACACGCCCGCCTACACCGGCCGCACCGGCCAGTTTGTCCTGTCCAACGGAGATGTCCAGGGTAGGTTCTTTGCTCTTGTTCTGTTTTCTCTGTTCCCGCTGACGTCCAGGCTTTGCCTATCACGGCGACTTCATGACCGGCTGGGACGTCGACTTTTTGCAGGAGGCCATCAACACCTGCACCAGCTCGACCGGCCTGATTTCCGACTGCCCCCTCTTCACCATCCAGAGCCTGGCGGACGCTCAAAGCTGCAAGCTCAACGCCCCGGCCGCCCTCAAGTCAGACACAGTCACGACCGGCTTGTCAGTCCTGCCCGGAAACCTCACGCCTTTCGGCTCCTACATTGGCGCCACCATGATTGCTACCTATGACCCGGCCCAGTCTGCGGCCCAGACCACAGCCGCCGTCGAGGCCGTTGTTGCACAGGCCGCCAATGTGGTCGCAAGTGCCATTGCCAGCATCGAAACCACGAGCAGTTCCTCCTCGGTGCTCGCCGCCGCACCAGCCTCCACCACGGCGACAACCTCTTCCACAAGCACGCCGGCAGCCCTGCCTTCGACCACGTCTAGCACCACGTCCATCACCACGTCCACGACCTCGACATCAACGCCGCCTGCAGCAACCCCTTCAACCTCTCCCACGACCTCGGCAGTGCCCACCACAACCTCCACTCCCCAGCCAACGACCACAACCACTTCTTCCGTCGTCATCACCTCCAGCGTGGCCACCGCCCCCCCTGTCCGGACGGGCCACTATGTGAGCACGCAGTACCTGACGAACGGCAAGGTTGTCACCGAGATCTTGTGGGCAGAGACGACCGTCTATGTAACCGAGGGCTATGAGGAGTCCACCATCACCACGACCGTTCTGGCGACAATGCCGGCGGTAAAGCCTCGCCATGTCCATAACCACATGCACCGCCATGCGCGTATGCGCCGTCACCGCCACCAGAACTAAACCTATCATGTCGGCAGGGACACACCATTTTTCTGGATCTGCTGGAGCAGCAACGACATCTTTTCTATATTTCTCTTCTTTTTGTTTTTATTTTGATGGCTTTTTCTTTTTTCTCTTATTCTCTTTTTCCTCTTTTTGCTTCTGTTCTTATAGCGGCTCTCATGTCGCGACGCTTGTCAACCCATTTCTTCATGACTGAACATGAGCGTCTTTTGGAGATACCTCTACTTTTGTCTCTTGTCGCCGGAATAGAATACATGTTCTTGCCACTTTGCCGTTCTCTGTTTATGCCAATTCGTTTATCGATTAGCCCTAGCCCTATATGAATGTTTACATTCCACACTTTGCGCAGCCTTCACCATTATGCATTGAGCGCCGCTTCGAGAAGGACTGACACCGCAGTTCAAAAAAATAAGCATACAAAAGCAGTTGAACCGGCTTTTCTTAGGCGGCGGCCTCGCAGGAATGCGGCAGCAAGCGGCCGCCAGCCAGAGAACAGGCTTTTCAAGCTCTGGTGGCTATATCGACAGAGGAATGCTCGCATTTTGTCGCCATGAACAACACATTCCATGCCACCGAGAATTGGCGTAAGTCACACCATCACCTGCCACCGCTGTTTATTTATTCCTGTTGTGCTTGAATATAGTATTTATCGATCACTATGGACATTTCTCTGTCCTCCCACCCTCCAAGGTTTTCTGCACTCCTCCTTTCTCTTTATTTTTTGTCTTTTCTCACCACATTGACACCAGCAAGCATTCAATCAGGTTTGTATCTGTTTGCTCTTTCGGCATGATTTGGCAGCTTGGTTATTATCCAGGCTGTTTTTTTGATTTTGACTTGCTTCTAATCTATTTTCCAGCCGTTTAAGTCTTTTATTCATTCACCATTTTATCATTCATTTTACATCTTTGGTTCCTATGATTTCAAAGCTACATCCTCCTACTTAATTACTGCCACTGTCGCCCACAGCTTCCTTGCGGTACCCCATTTCGCTCCTTATTAACTTTTTTTGATACTTGTACATTTCTACTAGCAAACACAATGCCTACCTCGAACAAGAGGGACGGTGCGGCGGCGGCGGCGTCGGGAGAAGCCAGCTCGCCGCTGAGTATCGGAGTGATTATTGGCATCGTGGTGGCCGGCACAGTGGTCTTTGCCCTTGGCAGCGGGCTGTTCTTCGCCTGGCTCGCAAAGCGGCGGCGGGAGCGGCGGCGCATGAACCGGCTAAAGGAGCAGCGGGCGCAGCAGGAGAAGCAGGCGCTCTCGACACTGCTTCTCGAGCACAACGGCCACGGCCCGGTGCCGACGGCTTCCGACGCGGCGGCGGCGGTGGCCGCTGGCTATTTCGGCCCGGCCAGCAACCTGTCCGACACATCGTCCAACTGCAAGTGCTCAGACGGCGCCTCGCTCAACGGCTCGACGGCCAACAGCGATTTTGAGGGCACGGGCATCACCTGGTGGTGGCGCTGTCGTTGGCGGCACTTGTCGCGCGGCCAGCGGCACTGGCGCCGGCAGCAGAAGCAGTGGGTGCGGCGCATGAGCAACAGCGGCGGCGGCAGCCGCGACGAGCTGTCCGTCACCAAGAAGTACTGCAGCCACCACCACCGGGGCACGCCGGCCAAGCCGCGGAAGCTGCAGCGGCCCAACCCGGCGCAGAAAAAGGCGGAGCACGCGGCGGCCGCCGCCGTGGTGGCGGCTCGGACGCCGCCCCAGCTGACGCTGTATGTGCCGTCATATTTGCCGGCCGGCAAGTCGGGCATGGCGGTCGAGACGACGACGGTCATGGGCGGTTGTGGCCTGGGGCCGGACCAGCTCCGAACCTCGATATCGCGGCCCATCCTGCAGCGGTCGCCGCCGTGGACAGCCCCGAGCGATGGCCGTGCAAACGCAAGCCTGCAGGCGGCGGCGGCGGCAGCGGCTTCGTACCAGCAGCAGCAGAAGCTGCCGCACCAGCAGCACCAGCGGTACCTGAGCCACCAATACCAAATGCAACACTACCAGGCGCAGCCGTACCACCAGCCCAGCCGGCCGCACCACACCTACACACAGTCCGACTCGTCTGTGCCGATGGCCATGGCCAGCAGAGATCCGCCTCTGCGGCCGCCGCCACCGGCGACGGTGCGCTCGCTCCCGCAGCCCCCACGACCCCCGGTTTTGTCCATTCCGGTGGACATGGCACAGCAGCAGCAGCAACAACAGCAGCAGCAACAGCAGCAGCAGATGGAGCAGTACAACCAGTTGCAGCGGCAGCAGCGACAGCAGATGGCGCAGCAGCTGGCACAGCAGATGGCGCAACAGCTGGCGCAGCAGCACCAGCGGCGGCACGCCTACGTGATTGGCAACAGCACGGCGGGCACATCGCAGTACCTGAGCCAGGCCCAGCAGCAGTACCACCAGCAGCAGCTGCAGCGCACAATGTCGCGGCAGTCGCTGTCACGGAACCTGACGACGGACTCGGCCCTATCGGAGATTCTGCGCTCGACCGAGGAGCGGCTGCAGCAGCTGCAAAGCCAGGGCCAGAGCCTGCCGTCTCGGCACACGCTTCCCACGGGCAGTGGTCACCAAGGCGACTTGCAGGACCGGCTGGTGGCGGCGGGGACGCCGCAAATGGTGCACGCGACGCATGCAGCGCCAGCCATGGCCGAGCTGGACGGCACGCCGTCTCCACAGAGAGAGGCGGCGGCCGACAAGGGCCGGACGCAGCGACGGCTGTCGCCGACATCGGTCGAGTCCGACAACGACAGCATGTTCTTTGACGGCGATGATGCGGCAGCGACGACGCCGGCCACGGAGGAGGCGCCGACGGCGCTGTCGAGCCCGAGCAAGAGCTTTGCCAGCCTGGTGCCGCCGCCGGTACTGCTGCTGCCCGCAGACAGCAGCGCCAGCGTGGGCGGGGGCAGTGCGGCGACCAGCGTGAGCGGCAGCGGCCGGGACGGGTCGTCGTATGCGTCCGAGTCGGTGCGATCGTCGCTGTCGACGCTGTACAGCGAGGACGAGCGGTCGGACAAGGAGGCTCGGTTCCTGAGCTTTGGGCCGAACGGGCTGCCGGGCGACGGATCGGACGCAAGCCCGAAAAAGGCCGACGACGGCATGGACGGAGGCGCTGCCGAGGTGCAGATTGCCGACGAGGACAACCGAGATCTGTTCCCTGCGGCGCTGCGGTCGCAGCGGGAGCCGCAGCCGCAGCCGCCATCGCCAAACGGCAAGAACAATGGCATTCGCAACTCGTTTGGCGCGGGCCATGTGTTGGCCCGGGTCAGCGGCGCGCCACCGGCGTGGCAGGCGGCGGTGGACGAGGAGCCGGACATGTCGGGGAGCCCGCCGGTGGCGTGGAGGCGCACACGAGAGGCGGAGAAGGCGGCCGTGCTGGAGAGCTCGCCGACGCTCGGAGCAGAGGACATGCGCATGAGCTGGATGCCGACGCCGGTCATGTACTGCTCTGTGGCGGAGAACAAGGCCGAGACGGAGGCGGCGGCAGCACAGCAGGCGCTGGCGGGGCCGCCGGCAGTGCAGGTGACAATGGAAAGAGACACAGAGGACGACACGGAGACGGAGACAGAGGGCGGCAGCGGTGGGCGGCCGGTGCGGAACACGGTGATGCTGGCGGCGGCACAGCTGCGGCGCATGAACAGCACGGCCTACAGCGAGGCGTCGAGCATCTACAGCGCAACGCCCGGGGTGTCACCGGCGCTGTCGGGGGTAGCCATGTTTGCGGGGGTAGCCATGTTGGCAGGGGTGGGATCGACGACATCCTTGGGGTCGGCGTCGTCGTCGTACGGCAACGCGTTGGGGCTGTCGATGCGGCGGATGAGCGGGCAGCGGCGGATGAGCGGGCAGCGGCGGCCGAGCTACAACGAGCAGGCCGAGGGACAGACGCACAACGACAAGCAGGCTGGGGAGACCGAAAAGCAGGCCGTGGACGGCAGCAAGCGCCACACGATTGGGTCACGGCACTACCTGGCCCTGGGGCAGGCGCGCAGCAGCACGCAGGCCGGGTGCAAGAAGAAGAAGACGCTGGTCAAGGGGGCCAGGCGACGACATACGGCAC
Source organism: Graphilbum ipis-grandicollis (assembly GCA_019925625.1). NCBI lineage: Eukaryota > Fungi > Ascomycota > Sordariomycetes > Ophiostomatales > Ophiostomataceae > Graphilbum > Graphilbum ipis-grandicollis. The sequence goes on from JADHKH010000035.1 coordinate 169,904, forward strand.
AGGCGACGGGCGGCGGCGACAGCGGCGTGGAGAGTAGCTACAGCGACAGCAACGACAGCAACGACAAGGAGAACCGGCGGCAGCGGCGGCACCAGAGCGCGAGCGCCAAGATGAGCGTGGCGGTGGCAGCGGGACCGGCAAGCATGAGCGGGGAGACGCTGCGGTGTGTGGAGGAGGACGAGGGCAGCACGGGCGGGCGGACGCCGAGAAAGAAGGCGCCGGGCCAGGCCGAAGACCAGAAGCAGGCGACGACGCCGACGCGGAACAGCGCCGGGCTGCTGGGGGGGGTCTCGGAGAAGCACGACAGCCTGTACGATGGCGACGGGTTTCTAATCAGCTCGCCGGCGGAGAGGCGGTAGGGAGGCTGAGGGGCGATAGGGGTTCTTGTGTTTTGTTTGGCGTTAGTAGGAATAAGAATAATTGTTTGGCGTTTGTAGGAATAAGAATATTTGTGTTTGGTGTAATTAGGTAGGATAAGAATAGGATAGTAATGACAGTATGCAGCTAGGCGCTGCTTGCCCCATAAAAAGGGAGGATTCGGGCTCAGCAGAAAGGCGGCGTTGAACCGACAACAACGCCCGCATCATTGCACGAGAGCCGCGCAAAATGCCGGCGATTCCTCGGCCCAGCCCGGCAGAGCCTATCCGGCCGCGCGTGATTGTCTACCACCAGACGCACTACAGCCACAATGGCACGCAAAAAGTGTCGGTGCTGCCGCTGCTGGGGCGGCGGAGCGAGGGCAGCGGGTACCGGCCGTTGGTGACTCACGTGATTGTCGGGGCGCTGCACATTAACGAGGACCCGGCGGGGATGACGCTCAATAACGACGGGCCGGACGACGCGCGACACGACTTTTTGTGGGAGGAGGTGGCGGCGCTGCAGGCGGCGGGGGTGCGGGTGCTGGGGATGCTGGGGGGAGCGGCCAAGGGGTCGTTTCGGCGGCTGGACGTGGGGGGGCCGTCGGCCGGGGGGATTATTACGGGAGCCGTGTCTATGCCGGGAGCCGGGGCTATTCTCGGAGCCTCTATGCCCGTATCCCGAGGGACCGTCACGGGCATCTCGGCCTCGGCCGCGGCCGCCTTTGAGGCCTACTACGCCCCCCTGGCCTCGCTGGTGCGTCGGCGGCGCCTCGACGGCCTCGATCTCGACGTCGAAGAGCAAATGTCCCTGGCCGGCGTGGTCCACCTGGTGGACCGTCTGCGCCGCGACTTTGGCCCGCGCTTCCTCATCACGCTGGCGCCCGTGGCGGCCGCTCTGCTGCAGCACTGCTACGGCGACGGCCACGACGCGCGCATGAACCTGTCGGGCTTCCGCTACTGCGACCTGGAAGCGCTGCGGGGGGACGACATTGCCTGGTACCACGCGCAATTCTACTGCGGCTGGGGCGACGCCGGCACGCCCGACATGTACGAGCAAATGGTGGCGCCGAGGGCCTTGGGGGGGGCCCGGAACAGGCCGGCGGGCGGCTGGCCGGCGCACAAGATTGTCATGGGCCTCATGGCCAACCCGGCCAATGGCCCCGGTCACGTGCCGCTGGACACGTTGGCCGGGGTGGTGCTGCCGCGGCTGCTCGAGGTCGGGCGGGCGCAGGGCGGGCGCGGTTTTGGCGGCGTGTCGGCATGGGAGTATTTCAACGCGCTGCCGGGGGGCGTGGAGGCGCCGTGGGAGTGGGCAGAATGGATGTCGGCCTTGCTGCGGGCCGACGAGGAGGAGGAGGACGGCGAGGGCGGCGAGGGCGACAAGGATGGCTCCGAAGTCGACCCGGATGCGTCCGACGGCCCCGAGGCACCGGTTCCCCGAGTTTTTGCCTACGAGACGGACGAGGACTAAGCGCCGGGCAGGGGCCTTTGGTACGGACATGGCCTTGCGCTTTAAGCAGGAGAAGAGGAGAGCAGCAGGTGGTGCAGAGTAGGAAACAGGAAACAGTTTAAAGGTTGAACAGCAGCATAGGGAAACATGTTTATAGGCTGAACAGCAGCATAGGGAAACATGTTTAAAGGCTGAACAGCAACACAGACGAATGCCAGTTTTGACTGGCAGCACCCGGAAGCTCGTACGGGCACTTTACAGCTTCGTTGTTATGTAGACTTGCCAGAGCCTCGGCCTTGTAGTGAGAAAGGAAAGAAGGAAATAAAAGGGAAAAGAAGGAAGAAAAGGGGAAAAGAAGGAAGAAAAGGGGAAGAGAAAAGAAGAAAGAAGAGAAGAGAGGAAAAGAAAAGAATAGAAGAAAAAAAGAAAAGAAGAAAAGAAAAGAAGAAAAAAAGAAAAGAAGAAAAGAAAAGAAGAAAAGAAGAAAAGGAAAAAGAGAGAAAAAGGAAGAAGAGAGGAGAAAAGAAAAAAGGAACGACCGCAGTCCAGCTGTCTATTTCTGCCATCTTGACTCCCGCCATAAGTGATGCCACCCTTACATCTACACTACTGGCAAATCTCGGAATCGAGTACTACATCATCGTCTGATTGGCCTGTCTATTCGGCCACGCCGTGGACTCCGGGACTGGCCAGGCCGGAGCGTGCCATGTGGCTGAGGGAGCTGTCAATCTGTAATTGCGTTTGTTTACTAAACGTAAATTTGGTTATCGGGTTGTTTCTATTTTATTTGTTATTTAATTTATTTTTGTTTACTTGTTTATTTTCAGTTAACCATTTTTTCCTTCTTTTCTTTCATTTACACCTCTCTCCTCCTCTTCTTCTTCCCCTCCTCTTCTTCTTCCCCCCCTCTTTCTCCTCTTCTTGTTCTCCCCCTCCTCTTCATTTCTTCTCCCCCCACGATACCGTAGTAGTGAAGCAAATCGTATCACGGCCATCATACCTTGTCGTTTCACGATGTAAATACCACTTTGGGACGGGCGCCGCCTGAACCCAAAAGAGCGCTATGCCCAAACGGGAAGCTTCGGAGCACAACGAGACGCATGTTCTGCTTCTGTCAGCACCGCTCTTTCCCTTTCGTCAGCCCTGCGCCCTGTCCCTGTTGCCTTACCGCTTCTTCCCTCACCCAGAAGTGGCGATCGTGACTCTTTTCCGTTTTGGGGCGCTGTAACGAGGCGGCCGCCGTCAAGGCTGAGCTTGTTGTGCTTCTCTGCTCCTCCTCGTTCTTCTCCCCATTTCCTGCTTTTTGCAGCCTCATTTTGCCTCTTTCTCTCCCCTTCTTCCCAGCCTCTTCTTCCGCTCGTCTCCCTCCTCTCGTATTACCAACCCACCTGGCCCGACGCGATGGCTGCCTCGCTTACGACTCATCCCTGTCAGAATAAGACGGCCAAGCAGCAAAGATTTACCAACATGGAACAAGAGGCTTCCATGCAAACGCCACAATGACGTCGAGAGGCCAACGCAGGCTAGTAAATAGGCAAAAGCCAAGGTCCAGCAGCCACAGGCAGCCATGTGCCGCCGGCATCTCTGCCGTCACATCGGGCCAACCTTTTTTTGTCACTGTCAGCTTTTCTGGAAAGCGAGTGGACGACGGTTAGTCCGCCAACGAAGAATTCAGCACGGTGGACGTGAAGGAGTCAAAAGTGGCAGGGGTGTGCAAAGATGGGGCTTGGCTGGACGGTAGAATAGGATGGAAAAGACGTCATCGGAGCGACGAGGAAGAAACAACACGGCCTCTTTTGAGGCTTCCTTTCCATCTCTATAAAGCCTGCGACCCGTCGACTGTTGCGGTTTGTTTTCACATCTACAGCCTCGACGTACAAGCAGCTTCACTCGCATCTTGCCTCGATATCTCGACCTCTCTTCGTCTTCTACAACTACTAGCACACCAACACAAACGCCCATCTCTTCGTCTTCTACAGCTACCAGCACACCAACACAAACGCCTTCTTGACTATGGCAACCGCCATCTACTTGGCCGAGCACGGCCGCCGTGGCGACGGTTCCAAGCCCAAGACGGAGGACCCGACCAGGAACGAGGGCCGCAGCGGGTACAACATGTAAGTGACAGAAGCTGTTGGCTGATATTCAAGCACTCAACTGACGGCTGCAGAACCACCAAAGACGAGCAAGAGGGCCAGTCCAAGTCAAAATGACCTCGCAGACCGACTCGCTTTCACTACTACGGACAGGGCGTCTTATATCAGGGCATTTGGGATAGAATAGATAGATTGCATTGGATTAGAAGTCTTGACTCGGGTTTTAAAGGCATTGATTCTTGTTCTCTGCTGGTTTTTATTTATTTGCTTCTATTTGGTTATATTCAATTATCTGCTTGTCTTATTTGGTGCTTCGACTGTTTGGCCGTTACGCATTATTTTCCCACACAGAACCTGCAAGTCAGTCACGTCACCAAAAAGGAGATGCACGACTTACTTTTCGAAAATGACTCCCAGCACGTCTTCGATCTCGCCCGCGTCGCCCCGGCCGGTGATCTTGGCCAGTGCGTCGGCCGCATAGCGCAGATGCTCGGCCGCCAAAACGATGTCGGCCTCGCTGTCGTTTGGTGTTGGTGGTGTTGTTGCTGTTGCTACTGCTGTTGCCATTGGTGGTGGTGGTGGTGCTGCTTCTTCTGTTGCTCCCCCCAGACTCGCCTCGGCCAAAAAGTCCTCCAGATGGCCCCGACACTGTGACAGCAGCTGCTGCTGTCTGACCGTCACGCCCAACAAGTGCTGCGCGTCAGGTGGCAGACTCGTCATGTGGGCGAAGCCGCGGGCCAGCTCATCGACAAAGCCGCGGATGCCTCCCGGGTCGGCGCTGGCCACGGCGTGCTGTCCCCGGGTGGCCTCTTCTGCCTGCCGACAGGACACCAAAGCCAGCGGTAGCGACGGGGGCAGCGTGGACGGAGTGGGAGCAGCAGCAACGCTAGCCTGACGCGCCAGCGAGAGAGCCGCAGCATAAAACTCCTGCACGAGCGCGGAGAGCGTGGCTGCGTCGGGAGCGAGGTCGCACTTGTTGACGACGACCAGCCGCTGGCGAGCGCGTGCGGCCAGCTCGATGGTCTCGGCGTCAAAGTGGATGCAGAGGGGACCGTTGCCGTCGCCGCTGGGCCGTCTCTCGACCGAGGCCACGGCAATGACCACGTCCGAGTCGGCCGCCTTTTGCCGCGCTCTGCGGATGCCCTCGGCCTCGATGGAGCCGACGGATTCCGGCCTGATCTCCGGGCTGTTTCCCGGGCTCTTCGCCGACAGCCCCCGAAAGCCCGCCGTGTCGGCAAAGGTGCACAGATACCCGCGGATGTCCAGGCTGGCCTCTACAACGTCCCGCGTCGTGCCCGCCTCGTGCGACACAATCGACGCCTCTCGGCCCACCACCATGTTCATCAGCGAGCTCTTGCCGGCGTTTGCCGGCCCCACCAGCGCCAGCCGTATCCCCTGCCGCAGCAGACTGCCGCGCTCGCCCGCCGCCTCATGAACGGCCAGCGCCGCCAGTAGGCCGCGCACCTGCCCGGCCACGCCCGCCAGCAGCTGCGCCGGCGACTCGTCAAAGTGCTGGTCCTCGGCAAAGTCGATGAGCGCCTCGATCTCGGCGCGCGCCCCGAGCAGCTGTGCGCGCCACGCCTCGTATGTGCGGCCGAGCTGTCCGGTGTGACCGCCGACGGCCGCGCGCCGCTGCTGTTCGGTTTCGGCGTCGAGCGTGTCGCCGAGGGCCTCGACCTGCGCGAGGTCGAGCCGGTTGTGGAGAAAGGCGCGGCGGGTGAACTCGCCAGGATCGGCATAGCGGGGGGAGGAAGAGGGTGAGGGGGATGGTGAGCCTGGGGAGGCGGAAGAGGGGGAGGCGGAGGGCGAGTGGTGCGAGGAAGAGGGGGAGACCGAGCCCGAGGAGGCCTGGAACCGACACCGGCCCAGCGCCCCCAAGACGGCCTTGACCGTCGCCGCGCCTCCGTGCACATGCAGCTCCAGCACGTCCTCCCCCGTCACCGTCTTGGGGCCCGGAAAGAAGAGGACCAGAGCGCTGGCATCCAGCACGGCGTCAGGCGCGGCCTGGCCGGCGGCCGGATCATACAGCGTCCGCACGGCCGCATACCGAGGCTTGAGAGCCGGAGCCGCCGGGCACAGAGATTTGTAAATCTAGAGCGTGAGCATTCTGGTTTGTTCTCTTTTTTTCTCTCTCTCCCTCTCTCTTTCTCTCTCTCCCTCTATTTATCTCTCTTCCCATCTCTCATTCCCCCCTGCTCTCTCCTTTCTCCCTTTGCCTCTCACCTCCAAACAGGCCGGCCCCGATACGCGGATCACGGCAATGCCGGCCTTGCCCGGGGCCGAGGACAGCGCATAGATGGTGTCGTCGGCACTGTAAAACGACTGCCTTGCTGCTGCCGAAAATGAGCGCCGGCAAGGACACCGCCGCCGCGTCCGACTAGCCCCCGGCTCTAGGCCCCCACGCTGCCGCTGCCAAGGAGCTCTCAAAGGCACGGACAACGAGTAGCGTCGATTCGAGGGCGGCAGAACAGATGGCGAAAAAGATGGCGATAGTGGTCCTGCTGCTTGGAGAGCAGCCTGCCCAAGCAGCGGCGGCCGGAGCAAGCGTCGCACAGCCGGGCTAGAGAGTGCGGACATGGGCTTCGGACAGGTGGTATCAACAAGAGAGACGAAGCTCAAGAGCCTGAAATCGCTGGCGATAGACTAGTGTACATAATCATGCATTATGTGGGTCCGAAACATGCAACGTCAGAAAAGGCGGGGCACCCGAAAGGGAAAGGAAGCAGACCGTTTTCCCTATTCGTATTCTGTTTTGTTGCATCCGCTCACCTCATCGCCGTCTCTTGTCTTTTCCGCTCTATTGGCTGCCCGGAAGCAGACCTTGAGCATACATCTCGACCAACGGTGTATCTTGTCAATCTCTCTTCTCTCTTCTTTCCTCAGTTCTCTCTCCTCTCTTCTCTCTTCTCTCTTCTTTCCTCAGTTCTCTCTCCTCTCTTCTCTCTTCTCTCGTCTCTTCTCTCTTTTCTCCTTCTCTCCTAATCTTTTCTTTGTCTCTCTTCTCTCCTCTCCTCTCTCCCCTCCCCTTCTTTCCTTTTCCATTCTCCTTCTCTCCTAATCTCTCCCTCCTCCCTCGATCCTCTCGCCATGTCGTGGTACTCCAACGTCCTCACCACCGCCTCCTCCCGCATCAACACCCTCCGCTCCACCTTTCTCGGCGCCGACGCCGACGGCGACACGGAAGACGACACCCACGTCTGCCGCGTCCTCCGCAACTACTACCTCGAAAAGGGCCGCGCTTTTCCGCCTTGGCTGCCCCCTGACCCAAAGGCTCCGCCCCCGGTCGTCGCCACTCCGCTGCCGCCCGCCATTGGCTCGCGCTACGGCGCCGCCAGCGGTGCTGCCGCCGGCGGCGGACTCAGCTCGCTCTGGGACACCAACGCCAATGCCAATGCCAATGCCAATGCCGCCGCCGCCGCTGTCCCCGCCAGTCTTCGCCAAGGCCGCCCGCCGCCGGGACAGCGCCTCGGAAGCTACCAAAGTACACAGAGCGCGCCCGCCAGCGCCGGCCCAGGACCGTCGGCGCAGGGAAAGCTGCGAAACCTCTTTAGTAGCGCGTCCAGCACCAGCAGCGGCGGCGGTCCCGGAAGCCGGTCGCAGAGTCCGTTGCCGGCCAGCGGCGGCGGCGGCGGCGGCGGCGATCGGCCACACATGTCGGCCAATGCGCCCTGGGCGAACGGCGGGTACGACTACCCAGCCGGCGGTGGTGGTGGCGGCGGCGGAAATAACAGCAGCAGCCGGCCTGGTCTGCCGAGTGGGCCAAGGCGACCTGGACTACCGAGCGGGCCGCGGATGCGGTAAAGGCACAAGGCGGCGGAGGGAGGGCGTCGATAAAGGCTGGGCAGGTTCCACGCGTCCAGAGTGCGGCGAGCAGGCAGATCACAGAGCCATGTCATTATACAAATGGTTGGGGATTCTCACGGGAATGTAATATAATGGGCGGTGGGAGCAAGCAGGCGAGAGTATACGAAATAGCACAAGAATGTTTTTTACGTGCCTACAAACGGACAAACAGAACAGACATTTCTAGTCAATCCAAACAGCCAGACGCCAGCCCATCCAACGCTTCCCCAACGGGCTCATAAAGGAGCGAAAATCAAAGACAGGCCTGTCATGTGCGCCCCGGACTGGTCTTTTTCAGCGGGTGCCCCCAGAGCATGTTCTCGTCGTGCTGCGACTTGGGCACGACGTAAATGTTGCGGTCCAACAGCGCGCGCAGGTCCGGCGTAATCACGCGCGTATCAGTTACCGGCGCGCCGTTGTCTTGGACCGGCACCGCCGCCGGGGCCTTGCCAGCGCGGTCCGGCGTCTGGGGCGACATGGACACCATTTCCGTGTCAGCCGGGGCCGCCGATGCTTTGCCTTTGGATGCCGGCGTCTCTGTTTTTGCGGTTGTTGCCGGCGCCGGCTTCACGCGCGGAGCAGGGAAGTTGTTCCGCTTGTCCACGGCTTCGACCAGGCGCTGGAAACGGCGGAACAGGGCCTCGGCGCGGATCAGCGTAGTCTCGAGATCAATCAAGCCGGAGAGTTCATTGACTGGTTGTTAGAGGAGAAGAGGGGAAGAAAAGGAGGAGGAGGAGAGCAGCTCACCATATTTCAACACCTCGTCAAAGTGCATCAAGTGCGTCATAATCACATCCCGATGCTTCTCCAGAATGGCCAACGCCACAAAGAGGTGGAAGCTGCTCGACAGGTAGTCGGTCCACAGCCCCTCCCACAGCCGCAGCACGTCCATCCACTCAAACTCGCGCTTGTACCAGACCAGCAGCATGCGGAAGAAGAAGAAAAAGTTGGTGCTGTCGGCACGGCGCAGGTGCTCGTACAGTGGCGGGTCCATAAACTGTACCAAGTGGTCGAGGGCCAGCAGCTGAGCGCGCATGCCCGACTGGTCGCGCAAAAAGTTGCGCTCCATGCGGTCCATGAAATGCTGAAAAGCCCAAAAGGCAATGGCGTCGTCCTGCACGACGGCGTAGAGCGGCGCCAGCAGGTCGGACATGCCTTGGACGTAGCCGAGGCTGCGGTTGTACTCGTTGTAGGTCAGCAGCAGGTCCTTGAGCTGCTCCATGTGCACGTTGCTGCCGACGTCGGCAAAGGGCGACTCGGGGTCGGGATGCGGAATGTTTTCGCCGGCAAAGATGGGGACGTTGCGGTCGGTGCGATGGACGTCTTTTTCTAGGGGGGTTAGGGGGGGTTAAAAGGGATTAGAAGGGGTTGGAAGGGGTTAGGAGGAGAGAAAGGAGAGAGAAGGGAGAGAGGGAACGAGGGACCAAAACAGAAAACTAACCTATCCTCCCCCGTTGCTCTCGCCACCACTCGCCCTCGTCGTCCTCGCCGCCCATCCCCACGAGCCGCTCCCACCAGAGCCCCTTGAGCTTGACGTATTGGTCGCGCAGATGCGCCGAGTGCAGGCGCCGGTCCTCGGCCGTGCTGTACCAGTCGTGCACGCCCAGCAAAAACAGCCAGGCCTCCTTTCGCACGCCGTCCTCGGCGTCCAGCCCGCCGTGGAAGATGCGCTCCTTGACCTCGTCCGTGGTCACGGCCAGTCGCCCCGTGCGCGCGTCGAAAAAGGACTGCCACTCCTTGAGCGTCACCGGTTTGCGGCGCTCCTCCACCGCCAAGCCTGCCGCGCTGTCCACCAGCTCAAACTCGCCCACGCCCGTGTCCTCAAGCTCCATTAGCTCGTTGGCCGTCCAGATGCGCTGGTGGCGGTCGCGCTCGCTCTGCTCCGCCATGCCCATGGCCCAGCGCGCCAGGTAGATGCGCGCGCTGTCAAACTCGTCCTGGATCGTCTGCACCTCGGGGTTGTGCAGCAGTCGCCGCACCTGCGGAGGCACGCGCGGGTCCTCCAACACGTTTTGCGCCGCGTTGCGCGTAAAGGTCGTCACCTTGCTAAACTTTTCCATAATGTTCCAGCCGGTCTCCTTGACAAACTTGATCAGGGGGTCCATGCCGGCGTCGCCCTGGCCCTGGCCCTGGCCTCGACTGTTGGCAGCCGGCCCGCCCGCTCGGCGGCCGCCGTCCAGACGGTCCTGCTGGCCAATGGCCGACGGCGAACTGTTGCTCAAGGTGCCGCTAAACGCCTTGCTGTCCTCCGGCGACGGCTCCACCAGGTAAATGTTGGGCTCGGCTCCGCTGCGCTCAATGTGGACGTAGCGGCGCAGCCAGCGCAGAACCTCGTCGCCGCCCCAGAACATCTCGCCCGACTCGCCAAAAGGGTCAAAGTAGTCGCGGGCGCGCTTCTTCTTCTGCAGCAGCGTCGACTGGCACTCGCTGTCGTGGAAGAACAGCGCCGGGAAGCTGTCGCCAGCGCGCGTGTTGATAATCACGGAGCCGAACCACCAGCCCAGGCTGGGCGGCCGTACCAGCAGCGAGTAGATGGCACTGACGGGGATTGCAAAGGCGTAAAAGCCGATCGAGCGGCTGTGCGTGGTGATGGTCGGCGGCGGCGGCACCAGGTAGGTCTGCTTGGGCGGCGAGTCGCCGTCGCAAAGGTCGACCTTGACATAGACGCTGGCGGCATCGCCGAGCGAGGCCTCGGGAAGCCAGGCCAGCAGCAGGTCGGAAGAAGCGAGGCTCTGGGAGGACGGACCGGCCGAGTCGTGGGAGTCGGAGGGGGCAGAGCCAGACAGGCCGGGACCGGAGCCGGAGGCACCGGAAGGCCGGTTGCTCGACGAGGTTGGCCGGCTTCCATTTCGGGGGCCCTTTTGTTGGAGGAGTGCTATAAATCCGGGGATGTTGTCCTTGGCGGACGGCGTAGGGTGGACATAGACCTGGATGTCAGAGGGCAGCCAAAAGAGAGAGGGAAGAAAGAGTCAAAGGGAAGCCAAGAAGAGGTAAGCCAAACGAAAATAACAAACCTTGCTCTTGGAATACAGCAATTTGACGCCGCGGCCAGTCTCGGTGTGTGTGATGGTGTCATAACCACCCTCCTCGTCGTCGCTCATGGCGTAGAGACTGCCTGTGGGTGAAGGCTGAGACGGGCGAGTGTCTGGCTGTGTCATTGAAGGAGATGGGAGGTGAGAGAAGGAGGTTGATGGGGGAGAGAGAGAGAAGGGGGCAGAAAGAAAGGAGAGAGAGAAAGGGGGAGAACTAAAGGAGAGAAGAGAGACGAGGAAAGAAAAGAGAGAAGAAAGAAAGGCGAGAAGAGAGACGAAAAAGATGAGAAGAGAGACGAAAAGACGAGGAGAAAGACGATAGACGAGAAAGAGAACGAGGAAGCAATAAAAAAGACAAACGAAAGGAGAATAAAAGACGTCTCCAGCTCTCAAAAGGATGCAAACCGGAAGAAGCAGAGACGTACAATGGGAGGACGTAAACCAACGATAGACACCTTAATATCAGAGACAAGAAGAAAAGAGAAAGAGGCAAAAGCAAAAGGCCAATAAAAGAAACGCACTCATAAGAAGAGCAGCTGATTAGGACGGCAGCTGGGAAAGTATGACGCTTAGTGGCAGCAGAGGGGCTTTATCGCCCCTCCCGACCTGGTTTAGGGCGTTTATTTCGTCATTAGCGGGTCTTTTCCGACGGCTATTTTAGGCAGCACAATTCTCGATTGGCTTCAGTGTAAACAGCAATGCAAGCTTTGATAATCGTTTATTTGTTCGTTATTTATCTCGTTTCCTTTTCGTATCCTTTGCTTTGCGTCCTTTTTTCATTCCTTTCTCCGTTGTTCTCTTCCTCTTTGCCCCTTTTCTGTTCTTCTTTTTCCCTACAGCTCGTCTTTTTTCTGAAGCTCGTTTTTTCCCTACGGCTCATATTTTCCCTCCTTGTCTTTTCCTCTCGTCTTCTCCTCTCATCTTTTCCTCCCCGTCATTACAGCTCGTCCTTCGAATGCCCGTCTCCTGCCGGCCGGCCCGCCACGACCTCGGGCATCGTCATCATCTTCACCACCAGGCTCGTCCAGCCGGTAAAGTGCTGCGTCCGCTGGCCCTTGCCGGTCTCGGGGTTGTACTGCTCCCAGGCAAAGCCCGTCTCTTTCCAGCTCTCAAAGATGGTGTCGACCAGGTTGCGGCGCAGGCGCGTGTAGAGGTCGGCGGCCTGCTGCTGGAACGGGCCGTCCTGGGTAGAAATGTCCTGGGGGTTAGCGAGAGAGGAGAGAGGAGAGAGGAGGAGAGAGGAGGAGAGAGGAACTTACATATAACGCCACCACGGCCAGATAGTTGATATTGATCCACACCGGGCTGCGCCAGTAGTTCTCGGCCGTGCCGTACAGCGGGCTCTTTCGGCTCAGACTGCGCAGGCCGTGGCGGCTAAAGAGCTCGTCCTCGTCACCGAGCAGCGCCAGCAGACGGCCCAGCTTGGCGTCGTCGGCCGGCAGCAGGCCCAGCAGCAGCGGAAAGAGCGAGACGTAGCCCCGGTGGCAGACGAGCTCGTGCTCCTCGTAGTCGTCAATGGTGGCGTCGCAGTAGCAGCCCTGCGCGTCGGACCAGTGCAGGTCGTCGAGGTTGCGTGCCACGGCCTCGACCACGGCCTGCAGCTCGGCCTGCTCGGCGGCGTCGCGACCGACCAGCTGAGCCACGCGCGCCAGCGACCGGGCCATCATGCCCACCCAGGCCAGCAGGTCGACGTGCAGCTCGCCCGGGTGCGGCGGCTGCGGCCGCGGGTAGTCGTCGAGCCCGCTCGTCAGCACGTGACTCTCGGTGCGCCCGCGCCAGCGGTAGGCCTCGCGCGTCGAAAAGGCGTTGCGCTCGTAGGACCGCACGTCGCCGTACTGCGTGCGCCGGAACCAGTCGTAGAGACGCCGCAGCTGCGGGTACAGCGCGGCCAAAAAGGCCCGGTTGGCCGCCGCCTCGCTGTCTCCCCTCTCGGCCGCGGCCGCCAGCTTGTCGACGACGAGAAAGAGCGTCGGCGGGTTCGCATAGTGCGGGTACTGAACTTGGAACTCGACCGGCACCTTGGCGCGCGCCTCGGCCCCCAGAATCTGCTCGCGCGCGATCCAGCCGTCCTCGTCCATGAGCCCGAACCAGCTCTGCACAATCTCGCGCGCCACGCCCGCGTCCCAGTCCGCAATCGGCAGCAGGTGGAAGCCCTCGTCCCAGAGAAAGCCGCGCGGGAAAAACGGCCGCGACGGGATGCTGGTAAAGAGCTCGTACGGGCCCTCGAGCCGCTCCGCGTGCCGCGCCCGCGCCTGTGCCGCCTCCTCCCAGAAACCCTCGCCGTCCTCGTCGTACTCGGCCGCGTACGACCGGTCCGTCAGGCTCTCGCCGTAAAAGTAGCCGATGCCGCCCAGCAGGTTCGAGAACAGGCTCTGCGCAAACTGCCGGTGCTCGGCATCGTCAAACGGCGCCTGCAGGTCAAACGTTGCGCCAAAGTGCTCGTCAAAGGCGGCGTGCGTCTTTTCAATGGCGCGGCTGACGTCGGCCGCAGAAGCCAGCGTCTCGCCCGAGCCGCCGCTGTCTTCAGGGCCATACACCACGTCAAACTCAAACGGCCCCTCGTACACCCGCTGCACCATGTGCAGGTTGCCGCGCCCCGGCCGGTTCGGCAGCACGTACACCTGCCACGGCGGCGGCATGTGGTCCTGGCCGTGCTTCGCCATCGCCTCGTCCACCGCCTGCTTGACCTGCTGGAACAGCACCGCCTTGGCCTGCCACAGGTGCTCCGCCGGCACCATCAGCGACTGCACCACCGTGCGCCCCAGGTCGTACTCGCCGTCAAATCGCCCGCCGCTGCCGCCGTCGCTCTCCGGATGAGCCCCCGTGCCCTTGCTCACCGTCAGCCGGAACGAGCCCAGCGCCGCCGACGCCCCCCGGAACACCACGTCGCTCGGAAACCCGAGCCGCAAGTCTTCCCCCTCCGCCCCCTCTCCCGATACCTCGAGCCAGCTGTCGTCGCCGTCGTCCTCTTGCGACACAAAAAATACCACCATTGTCTTGACCGGCTCGCCGCCCTCGTCCCCCTCCTCCTCCCGCGGCTTCCCCTTGACCCGCACCGCCCACTGCCCGCCCGCCGCCTTGACAAACGACGTCGTCACGTCCAGCCGGTTGCCCACGTCGTGGATCGTCTGCACGCCGCCCCGCCGCACGTCGTATTCGTCCCAGCCATAGCCTGCCATGCCGTCGTTTTGCTCGCACGTGTAGCGGAACTGGCTCTGCAGGTCCGCGTACGTCTCGACCCGGCTCCAGCCGAGGCCCGTCGTCAGACCCTTGGGCGTGCGCGGCCGCACTCCAAAGTACAGGTTAGGCCGGTAGGGGCCCCAGAAAAGGTCGCTGCTATTGTCGTTGATTCCACCCATTGGCTCTGCTGTTGCGCCGCCCACCAAATAGGCCGCGCCCAGCGCCAGAGACAGCGCCCAGGGGCCGAGAGGCGCCATGGTTGTAAAAAAAAGAAACCAGCGACTATGGGGTTGCGGTGCCGAGAAAAGACACTGCCGCTGTCGCCGTTGGTGGGAAAAGCAAGAGAGGACACGAAGAGAAGCCAGAATTCCCAATAGGGAGCTTCGTGATACGTGTAACTAGCAAATGTGGGGTACGTCGTTCTTCAGGAACCATCAAGCAATTAGTGTATTCGAAAAGCACTACCGAATCAAGGAAACTGAGCCTAGAACAATAAAGGGCAAAAAGAGAAACTGGCCTGGAATAATAAAGAGCGAACTGAAGGCAAAAAGCCAAGCTTGGCTAGCTCAAAAAAATAAAAGATGGCGACGACAAAGGGATTCGAACCCTTGCTCCCGAAAGAATGAGATGTACTCTACAATGGTGGACCCAATTCGAGTCTCACGCCTTAACCGCTCGGCCATATCGTCTTCTTGATACAAGTAAGCGCACAGTTGAGTCTTATAAGCCCGCCGTCTCAGAGTGCCTGCCGCCTATTCCAGTTTTCCCACCTCCCGCTAACTTCACCGCCCACCCGCCTTTGGCACAAAGCATCGTGGGGTGTAGTTTTTCCCATAATTTTTTTCGTTCTAGTTTCTTTTTTTCCTTCCCTCCAGCCTTGTCTTTGTGTATACTTTTGTGTTATACACTTGTCTGCTAAACTCTGTTTCTTGCCGTTTTCCCCTCGGTTTTCTTACTTTTTTCTTTTCACGCCTTCTCACGTCCGCCTTTCAGCGATTCAAAATGGCGGGCGACAACATGGAGGTCGAGCAGGTGGAGGAGAAGTTCAAGACCATGGAGCACTCTGAGCAGCACTACTTTAACAGGTTCGTTGGCGATGCTGTGTTTTGTCGTTGTTTGCTCTTGAAGTGGTCTGCTAACGGCATCACAGCTACAACCATCATGGTAAAAAGTCCCGCGGAGAGGCCGTTTGAATTTGATAATTCGTGTTTTGCTAACAAATACAGGCATCCACGAGGAAATGCTGGTAAGGTTTTGCGCGACGGCGCTTGGCGGAAACGGCATCGTGGCTCCTATTGACAGTATTTCTAGAAAGATGAAGTGCGCACTCGGTCATACATGAACGCCATTATGCAGAACAAGCATCTGTTCAAGGACAAGGTTGTTCTCGATGTTGGCTGCGGAACCGCCATTCTGTCAATGTGAGTGGGCGTAGCTGTCCCTCCTATCTTTTCTCCTCCCCTCTGACCCCCCAGGTTCGCTGCCAAGGCCGGCGCAAAACACGTCATCGGCGTCGACATGTCGACCATCATCTTCAAGGCTCGCGAGATTGTCCAGGTCAACGGTCTGTCCGACAAGATTACGCTTATCCAGGGCAAGATGGAGGAGGTCAAGCTGCCGTTTGACAAGGTCGACATTATCATCTCCGAGTGGATGGGCTACTTTTTGCTCTACGAGAGCATGCTGGACACCGTCCTGTATGCCCGTGACCGGTACCTCAACCCGGGCGGTCTCATCTTTCCCGACAAGGCCAAGATCTTTGTTGCCGGCATTGAGGATGGCGAGTACCGGGAGGAGAAGATTGGATGTGAGTTTTGTTTTGGGGTTCTTTCTTTCTTTCTTTCTTTCTTTCTTTCTTTCTTTCTTTCTTTCTTTCTTTCTTTCTTTCTTTCTTTCTTTCTTTCTTTCTTTCTTTCTTTCTTTCTTTCTTTCTTTCTTTC
>JADHKH010000035.1:185903-212583 GCA_019925625.1 Graphilbum ipis-grandicollis
TTCTCTTTTCTATCTTTTCTTTCTTCCCAACTAACCCCCAGTCTGGGACAATGTCTACGGCTTCGACTACTCCCCCCTCAAACACACCGCCCTGTCTGAACCCCTGGTCGACACCGTCGAGATGAAGGCCGTGGTGACCGAGCCGGCCGCCGTGCTGAACCTCGATCTGTACAAGTGCCAGCCGGCCGACCTGGCCTTCCATGTGCCCTTTTCGCTCAAGTGCAACCGCAACGACTACGTGCACGCGCTCGTGGCCTGGTTCGATATTGAGTTTGCCGCCTGCCACAAGCCCATTCGCTTCTCTACCGGCCCCCACACCAAGTACACCCACTGGAAGCAGACCGTCTTCTACCTCAAGGAGCCGCTGACGGTCGAGGAGGGCGAGGCCATTACCTGCACGCTCGACAACCGGCCCAACGACAAGAACCGGAGAGACCTCGACATTGAGATTCGGTACAAGCTGGAAACGGCCGACGCGAATCGCACGGGCGAGGGTGTCTGCACGTACAAGATGTGCTAGTTTTTAGTTCTTTGTCGTTACCGGTCTTTGTCTTTTTCGTCTTGATTTACATCCTACGAGTTTTTCCTGTGGCTTTCATGTGTATGGTTTGGTTTGGTTCTTGTCATGATTCCATCGAATTTATTGTACTTCAAGCAGCTAATGTCAAGCTTGCATGGAAGGGGACAGGTGGAGGGCAAAAAAGTATTATTTCCTTGGAGCCGAGAATAGAACATGGGTTTACCATTGTGCCAGAGGCGCTCTCCCTTGGAGGTCAAATAATGTAGATGCTGGCAGCCGACCTATCAAATCGCAGAGCGCTTTTGGACCCTGAAGATCACCACGTGACCCTCCCTTATAACGGCAGTTGCAGCGCACGTGCCGCTTTACATGTTTTGGTAACGATAACGCATCGTACTCTATCGCGATGGCATCTGGCGAGGTGGTCGACTATCAAGTGCATTGTCGTGTGTCTCTATAGATGGCAGCCGAAACCTGATTCTTGGATCTTTTATTCTTTCGTTCTTTCCCTCTATTTTTCCCTCTACGCTTGGAGACTTTTCTTGTAGCCGTCGTTTGTTTACTTTTCATGAAAAGGGAGTTTCTCCATCATGCCTGGATGAAGCTGTCTCCAGACTTTTTCTCGAGACTTGATTCTGTTACGGGTGTTTTTCATTGTTTGACGTTTTCCAGCACCAGGCCATGGAGGACGAGCCCTGCGCCAACCCTCTTTTCCTCGGCTGGGTCAAGGAGTGGTGGGACTGGGAAAAGGCCAAGAACTCCAAGGGCGTGCTGGCCTACCGGACGGCCTACGAGTCGCTGCGGGCCTGCCCGATTCGGTTCGAGCATGCCAGCCAGCTGCAGGCGCTCAAGGGGTTTGGCCCGAAGCTGTGCAGCCGCGTGGCCGAGCGCATGGAGCAGCATTGCGTGGCCAACGGGCTGCCGCTGCCGACGCGCACACGGCTGTCGCGGAGCGCGCTGGCACAGGTGGCGGGCACGGCAGCGGGCGGTGCTGGCGCGGCGGCGGCGGCCAGGACCAGCGGAAGCAGCGCGGCGGCCAGAAACAGCGAAAGCGACGCGGCGGCCAGAACCAGCGGGAGCGGCGCGGCGGCCAAAAAACGCAGCTATGTCCCCGCGCTGCGACAGGGCGGCTATGCCCTGCTCCTGGCGCTGTCGTCGGCTGAGGCCCGTGCGCAGCCGTGGATGACAAAGGCCGAGCTGATGGAGCGCGCGCAGCCGCACTGCGACACCTCCTTCACGGTCAAGCCGCCCGGCAAGTTTTACACGGCCTGGGACTCGATCAAGACGCTGCTCAACCACGAGCTGGTGCGCGAGCGGCGGCGGCCGACCAAGGGGTACGCGCTGACAGAAGATGGCTGGGAAATGGCGAACCGGCTGCGGCGCGTGGTGGGCGAAGAGGTGGGCGCGGGCGGCAGCGCGGGCGAGGAGGCGGGCGCGGGTGGCGGCACGGACGAGGGAGACGACGGCGACGCGCCCTCTGGCACCGCCGGCACTGTGCAGGAGGCGGCCCCCTTTACCATTCCGGCCGGCGCCTACTCTGTGCAGCTCGTGCTCGACGTGCGCGAGCGCGTCACCGGGCAGCACAACTACATGACAGACGAGCTGGCAAAGCGCGGCGTCAACGCGGCCGTGCGGGCCCTCAGCCTCGGCGACGCCATCTGGGTGGCCAAGTGCCACGACGCGGCGCTGCTCGGCCGGCACGGCAGCGAGGGCGACGAGGTGGTGCTGGACTGGATCGTTGAGCGCAAGCGGCAGGACGATCTGGTCTACAGCATCAAGGACGGGCGCTACCGCGAGCAAAAGTTCCGGCTGCGGCGCGCGGGCCTGCGCCACGTCGTCTACGTCATTGAGGAGAGCGGCCTGGACGCCGACGTGCTGCACCGCTACGGCGACGCCATGCAGTCGGCCATGGCCTCGATGCAGCTGGTCAGCGGCTACTTTGTGAAGCGCACGCGCTCCGTCGACGACACTATTGCCTACCTGGCGCAGCTGACAAAGCAGCTGCAGCAGCGCTATGCGACGCGGCCGCTGCACGTGCTGCCGACGGCGGCGCTGACGGCCGACACCCATGTGCCGGCTCGGCAGCGGTGGCGCGCGGCCGTCGGCGACGACGTCGGCATCTCCTACCACGCCTTTGCCGCCTTTTCATCCAAGTCCGAGACGCTGACCCTGCGCGACGTCTTTCTCAAGATGCTGCTGTGCACGCGCGGCGTCACCGGCGACCGCGCCATTGAGATCCAGCGCCAGTGGAAGACGCCGCGCGCGTTTTTGCAGGCGTACGAGGCGCTGGGCCCGCACGACTCGGACGCCGCACGCAAGCGCAGGCGCGAGATGGTGGCCGACGCGCTGGGGGGGCTGCCGGACCCGAAGCGCCGCGTGACCAAGGCCCTTTCGGAGCGGATCGCCGAGGCATGGGCAAGCTGATCGGTTCATGGGATGGCCTGTTTATTGGCAGGTTTTTGTAATTGGACTTGCTGCTTTAGGGCCTGATTCAGTAATTATGGATGTTGGCTGCTTATGGACTGGCCGAAATGACTATAACCTGTCTTTCATTGTACCTACTTGTCGGCCAGCGCCGCGGCCACGGCCTCAGCCACGCGCTTCTGCACCAGTGTCTCTACCGTCTGCAGGTACCCGGCCATGCTCTTCTCCGCGTACTTGGCCATCATGTCGACTTCGACGTTGACAGTGTCGCCGACCTGCTTGGCGGCCAGCGCGACGCGCGACTGCGTATAGGCAATCAGCATAACCTCCCACCAGCCCTCGTCCTCGCCCTCGCCGTCGTGCACCGCCGTCACCGTCAGTGACGTCCCGTCCAGCGCGATAAAGCCCTTGTACACCACGTGCCGCAGCACCGCGCGCGAGCGCGGCACAAAGCGCATCGTCTGCGCGTTGCCGTCGGCCGCCACGCGCGCAATCGTCGCCACGGTGTCAATGTGGCCCTGCACAAAGTGCCCGCCCATGCGGGTGTCGGCGCGGACGGCACGCTCCAGGTTGACGGCCGCGCCGGCGCGCAGACTGCCGAGGTTCGTCAGCCGCAGCGTCTCGGGCGCCACGCCCACCTTGAACCACGCAGGCCCGCCAGCACTGCCGCCCGCGGCGGAAAACTCGGTCACTGTCAGGCAGCAGCCGTTGATGGCTATACTGTCGCCCTCGGAGCAGTCCGCCAGCAAGCTCGAGCCGGCCGGCAGGACAACGGTCAGCGACGTGCCGCCCGTCTCGTCGTGCGCATTGAGAGACTGGATTTCTGCACACATTAGACATTCCTCCGCGACAGCCAGTCACACGGCAAGCGGCACTGACCTCCGACTTCTTCTACGATGCCCGTAAACATGGTGCCGAGATGCAAAAGGGAAAATGCAGAGCGGGGCGGCCCAAAGTCACCGAGGCCGTACATTTTCACCAGGCGTCATTTATAAGCGAGTACAACCCGACACACGTGATGACTACCCACCTATCCAAAGCGACACGTGCCTCCGCATAAGCTAAACTATTTCTATCCAATGCATCACTTGCCTCCGCACAAGCTAAAACTATTTTCCATCCAAAGCGTCACGTGCCGCCGCGTATAGAAACGCCGCATAGTCCTCATCGTCAGACGGCCCTTCGACCAGCACTGCCGTCGGCTCCTCCTAAAGCGGCCCCGGCCGTACCGGCGGCGGCAGCAGCTCCCAGTTGCCGCTGCAGCTGCACTTTCGCTGCTGCGACAGCACAAACGTATAGCCCGGCCGGAATCCCGAGGCGTCCTCCATGACGGCCGTGCAGCGCGTGCAGCGCCGCCACAGCCGCGGCCCATCCGTGATGCCGTGGTGGGCTCCCTGGCCGGGAATCACATGGGCCGTGATATAGTCGCGCGGGTTGGCGGCACTGCTGCCGCTGCCGCTGATCTCTGGTGGTCCCTCGGTCAGCTCGACCCGCTTGAACACGTCCACGAAGCTGGGCTGCTGCTGCCGCTTCTCCAGCGTGTGCTCGTCGTCGTCGACCTCGAGAAGCCGGTAGTCGGCAAAGTACAGCTGTGCCGGGTCGGTCTGCGCGCGGAACGCGCGGACGTTCTCGTTGAAGAACTTGGCCAGCACCGGCTGAAAGGTCACGGGCAGGTCGTTAGCCAGCAGCAGCGACAGTTCACAGTGCGCCTGGAATCGTTTCATAACGTCCTGCTGCTTATGCGGCGCCTGCGGCTCCTCGCTCTTCTGGTTGTTGTGCTGCGCCACCCGCGCCTGGTACATTTGCCGGATCTCCTGGCCCAGCGCCGATAGCAAGGCCTCAAACTCCTCTGCCTTGACCAGGCTCGACGACGTGTGCTGCTGCATCCTTTGATAGGCCATCGACAGCGGCGCGTGGCTGCCGCCGAGGCCGCTGCTTCCGTCCTTGCTGCCGGTTTGCTGCTGCTGCTGTCGCTGGTGGAGCTGCTCGTAGTATTGCGTCGCGCGTGACGCAATGTTGTGCATGTGAAGCACACGCCGGCAGACGGCCGACATGAAACCGCGCGTCGACGAACACATCACCAGGTGCAGCGCCACCTCGTTGCGCTCGCGCAGATACCCAACCAGCTCACTGAAGCGCTGTGCCGTCAACAAGGCCATGAACTGCGAATCATCCAGCAGGTTAAACAGACAGTCGGCAATGTAGGCCATTAGATCGAGCGACCATTTCACGCAACCGAGCAGAGCCTCGACGACGTCTTTTCGTTAGCTTGTTCTCTCTCTCTCTCTCTCTCTCTCTTCTCTCTCTCTCTTCTCTCTCTTCTCTCTCCTCTCTCTCTTCTCTCTCTTCTCTCTCTTCTCTCTCTTCTCTCTCTTCTCTCTTCTCTCCCTTCTCTCTCATTTCTCTTCTCTCACTTCTCTCTTTTCCGTTCTCTCTTCTCCCTCTCCTCTCTCTCTTTTCTCTCCTCCACTCACCAGGCTCGTCCAATGGATTCATTCTCTCCTTAAAATGGCTCGGCGTGTTCGCCGCCACCGTAATCAGAATCACAACGTTGCGCATGTTCAACGCTAGCATCGCAAACTTGCCGTAAAACTCGCGCGGCTGAAAGGCCCCGCGGAAGCCCATGTGGTTTAAGATGCTGAAGCCGAGCTGCAGCGAATTGTTCCGCATCAGCTGGTCGTGGTGCGCGTCCGCCGAGTAGTCCACGTTGATCTTCATTAGCCGCACCGTCTCCATCATCCAGTCGTACGCAAAGCGCGGCTTGTGCGAGAACTGCCGCGCCGTCGCCAGCACGTCGTCGTAGTTGACTAGGTAGTACGACGCCGTCGACACGGCCATGGTCAAGCTCGCCATCACAGCGGCATAGTCGGCTGCTCGTCAGCCATCTTCCTTTGCCATAACCAGCATCTTTGCCTTACCGTCTTTCAGGCTCGATCCCAGGTTGTCGACCGACAGATACTGCGGCCGGTTCCACTTGACTGTTCCGTCCTCGTTCATCTGCACATACGAGCAGGCCGTTGGCGAGAGAGTGGCCGACAAACCTGCACATGTCAGTCGTTGCGCCATGATAAAGACCCCGGCCCGTGCCACCTACAAGGAGAAAGATCCGCAAACTGAAAATTGGCCTGTTGCAGAACCGAGATCCGGTCCAGGTTGGGCTCGTGGTAAATCTCTTGCATGGTGAAGCGGTCGCGGTACTGCACGGTGCCGTCGCTGAAGAAGAAGCAAATCACCTTGCCCAGATGCATGACGCTCACAGAGACAATGACCTTGGGGATCATTATCGGCTCCAGTCGGTGCAGGCGCGTCATGCCCTGGGCCGCCGCGTGCTGGGCCTTGGACCCGACCTGCTCAAACGCGGCATGCAGAGGCTGCGGCGGCGAGTCGGTCAGCAGCTCCCAGCGATCAATCACACTCTGCGGCTCCTGGGCGCCGGCGTACGGCGAATGCGTCGGCGGCGGCGGCAGGTAGCTCCGGACAGTCAAGACCAGCGGCGGCGCCCACGGCTGCTGCTGGTTGGGCGTGATCGCCGCCGACGGCAGCATTTCCATGTGCGACAGCTTGTCCATGCAAATGTTGGTCTGCGACTCGCTGCCCGAGTACGGCAGCCACGACGTGATGGCCGCCGGCTTCTGCAGCATGACCGGGCTCAGCGGAACGCTCTGTGACGACTGCTGCTGCTGCTTGTCTTGCTGGGGCAAACCCCATTGAATTTGGACACGCACAACCTTGAGCTGCTGCGATGCGGTAGCCAGGGCAATCAGCAAATAGTTTCCTGTCGGCGTCAGCGTTTTCTCCTTTTCTTGTGCGCTCCGGCCAACCTACCACGCTCCGAACAGATGGAGGCGTGCGTCGTCAGATCGTCGGACGATGCAAAGCTCTCCAGCTCCAGGCTGGTGTCCTGGACCTTGTTGCTGTTCTGGACGTAGAACAGCTTGAGCATGCCGTGGCTCGTCACGCAGAGCAGCGCACTCTTGGCCGAGTTGGGGTGGTTGGGCCCAAAGGCGTGCACCAGCGTGGTTTCAAAGCGGTAGCTATTGTTTTCGCGAATGGCCGGTCCATGAAAGATGTTGAAGGGCTGCCATTGGCGTGTGAGAAGCAAAAAAGACGGGGGGGGAGAAAGAAGCAAACAACTGAAGAAATGAGCCTACCTGCTTGCTCGGGGCCAACGGCAGCCAGTAGCAGCCAACGACTGCATTTAGATCGTCCACAGGGTCAGTGTCCCAAAGCCGCAAGGGGTAGGGGCGGTTCAGGTTGACGGAAAAGGTAAAAATGCAGACGCGACCGACGGCGTCAATGATGGCGAGCTCGGGGCTCGTCGTGCCCGACCAGGCCAGATGCACAATGGGCCCGCCCGCAAAGCCAGGCGAGCTGCTGAAAGAGCGGCAGGGCGTGGCCTCGCTCAGGGCCCAGGAGGCATCCTCCGGATCAGTGTGCAGGTAGCGCATTTCCAGGGCGTAGCCGTCCTCGGCAATCGAGGCAATGGTTCCCTGGCGGGACCAGGCGATATTTCTGGTCATTAGACAAGATAAAGAATCCAGACAGTCCAAGACAATGCGAAAACTCACTGGCAACATCCCCGAAGGCGGAGCTCGTTTACTCGTTTCCGGAGCTGCTTCGACGGCGGCGGATGAGGCGGCAGAGCAGCCAGATCCGACACTGGGCCGCCAAAGAGATCAACGTCATCAACATCCACGTTATCAAGCGCGTTGGAGGACATGGCAACGTCCATGGTGTCACCCAGAATAAGCGGAACTGTGCTGGCTTCCATGGTAGGCAGAAGAAGAGGAGAGAGAAGCGCAAGAGTGCTCGTGGCGAATAGCTCAAGCTAGGGCGGACGTCCGCTCCCTCGTCACGCAGGCATTGGGCTAGCAAGCGCAGACTGGGCAGGAAAGTGATGACCACAGACAGACCAACGGAAGACTGGAAGAAAACAATAGCAATAGCCAATGGTCGCGGAAATCAAAATGAGGCTGAGATTGTGAACCATCCAAAAAGCAAAGCACGGCCGGGCGCAATCAAGGTCAAAATGCCCAACTCCAAAATCAGAGCAGCCTGACTCTCTTCTCTGGCTTTTAATGTGGCCTTGTTCTCCCTTTCTCCTCTGGTATTCTCCCTTCTTCTTGCCGCTTCGTGACCTTTCAGGGCAGCTTCCAGTGGATGAGGTGCCATCGTCGTAGCTTGGAAATTGTGGGCCTTCTGTGGCTGATGCGCCAAGCCACAGTATGCACGGCTGCGGCCTCGGAAAGCCATGTGCGAATATCACTCAATATACGCGCACTGTATGGACCTCATCATCTCCGAAGCAACGAGCCGCGACTTGCAAGGATTCAACACTGCCATTGGACAGCTGCCATTGGACAGCAGTACTTAGTTGACCATGAGAAACACTCGGTGGAGAGCAAAGCCGTTTTGCTGCTGCCATGGCTTGGCTTTTGGTCGTAGAAGCTTCGCAGGTTTAATAAGGAATTGCTTTGCAATTATCTGCGATTATCTGCGACAAATCTGTAACATAAGGCACAGCCAGAAAGCTGAATAGTTAAAAGCACAGTGGAAAGCAACCCATTCTTGTACCACAACAGCAGCCGTCACAATGGACAAATAAGCAACGCCAATGTCCGTTTCTCCTTCCCATTCATTGTCTTTTCCGTGACAAGGGGCACGATATCTAGGCCCACTTCTCTGCCAAACCCGGATTCCTGCCCTGTTTGTTTTGGTAGGTCCAGTCCGCGTCTTTTCCTCCGCTCCTGCCGCTTCCGCAAAAACAGTTGACGGCTGGCCCGAACATTTTATGCAATTCCACGGCGCTAGTTTGCGTCTAGCACCACTCCGCCTTTCTCCTTTTTTCTGTTACCAGCAACAGCCGCAGCCCAACAAAGGCTCGTGTCCTCCTCTTTCTCTCGCGCTTCTCTTTGTCTCCCTTTCTGTCTCGCTCTCCTTTCCACGACCAACTCGACGCCCGTCTTTTGACAACAAGCTCACCCACCGCTTCCAGGCACGCCCAACACTGTCCAGCCACGTCATTTGATGCTTACATCATGATCTAGGCGACTCAAAGTCTTTGTTTTTTTTAATTTTGTCCGTCTTGGCTGTTTTTGGCTCCTTTTCGTTCTCTCGAATATTCCCCCCCTCGTCCCCCTATTCCAATTGCTTCTCGTCTTCTCCCATGACCGCTCAGCCACATTATGGATGAACCAATATCCGCGGCAACACCGCAATCGTCGTCGTCGTCGCCGCCTTCGTCGCCGCTCTCGATGCTGTCAAAGTCACCCTCGCCGCCTCCTTCGTCTCCGTTGCTTCCGTCGCCTCTTCTGCTCGCTCTCGACCCGTCTACGCGATATCCCTCGCCGACGTCCACGTCCCCGTCCGGCAGCTCGTCGCCCCGGAAACCTTCTGACCCTGAAATGGTTGCAGAGCGTCACTTGCGCGGCGATGAGCCTCCGCCAGCCAAACGGCGCCGGGTGCAGCCGCCTCCGCGGGCACGGAGGACGCATCACATCAACCTGGAAAACCTGAGCGAGGAGGACGATGTGGAGCTAGACTATTTACTGCAGGCGTTGCGTAAAAAGAAGCGCATTATTGTCATTGCGGGTGCTGGCATTTCCGTTTCAGCAGGAAGTGAGTTTTTTCTTTTGTACTTACACCCGTGTTCCTCTCTTCTCCTCCTTTTCTCCTTTCGCCCGCTAATTAAAGTCCCCGATTTCCGCTCGTCCACCGGCCTCTTCACCACGCTTCGCGGCCAGCACGGCCTCCGCGGCTCCGGCAAGCACCTCTTTGACGCCTCCGTCTACAAACACGATTCGTCCACCACCTCCTTCCACTCCATGGTGCGCGAGCTGGCTCATTTGACCCAAAAGGCCAAGCCCACGCCCTTCCACCACCTGCTCGCATCCATTGCCCACGAGGGCCGCCTGATGCGCCTCTACTCGCAAAACGTCGACGGCATCGACACCGCGCTGACACCTTTGGCCACCCGTGTGCCTCTCAATGCCAAGGGCCCCTGGCCTACCACCATCCAACTGCACGGCGGCCTGGCAAAGATGGTTTGCTCCAAGTGCGGTCAGCTCGAGAACTTTGACGGCTCTCTCTTTGACGGACCCGAACCGCCGCCGTGTCAGCAGTGCACCGAGCTCGACAATCTGCGCACCGAGCTGGCCGGCAAACGCAGCCACGGCATCGGGCGCCTGCGGCCGCGCATTGTGCTATACAACGAGTACAACCCAGACGAGGAGGCTATTGGCAACGTGTCCAAGGCGGACCTGCGTCGCGGTGCCGACGCCGTCCTGGTCGTGGGCACCAGCCTTAAGATCCCAGGCGTGCGCCGGCTGGTCAGGGAGCTGTGCCAGGTGACACGCAGCCGCCGCGACGGCCTGACTGCCTGGATCAATGTGGATGCCGAGCCCCAGGGTGCTGAGTTCAAGGACTGCTTCGACCACATTGTGCGCGGCAGCTGCGACGACATTGCCACGCTGGTCGGCTTGCCCCGATGGGACCAGCAGGATATTGGCAGCCCGACTCAGTGGACGGTGGAGAGCGGAGCCGAAGAGATGCACCCGAAGCTGGATGTCGAGATTGTTTTGGAGGAGAAGATCAAAGCCAAGACCGAAGGCGAACAGCAGAGCCAGCTCGACAGCATTCCGCTTGCAACGGCCAAGGAGGTCATACCGACGCCGACCTCGAGCCCGAAGCCGCGGCGGACACAGCTACCCGACAAGGCCGTTTCGAGCCGCGCCAAGCAGAGTCCCGACAATGCCGTTCCGGGCCGCGCCAAGCAGAGCAAGCTGGCCTTTCAGCAGGTCAAGACCAAGGGGACCGTTGCCTCGGCGGCTGCTCCGAAAGAGCTTGGCAAGAGCCTTTCCAAAACGCCCGGGGCCAAGGCCAAGAAACTGCGGCAACCAAAGGCCAAGGCAGCCGTCGCATCCCACAGCCTCACACAGACGTTCCGGGCGACCAAGCTTGCTGCCCAGGATGCACTGGTTGCTGGGAAGGCGCGCAAATCTTTGCCGTCGAGCCAGACCCCGCCGCCGTCGTCGTCGTCTGGGGGCGGCTCGGCTCCCAGCGTGAAGGACTCTGCAAGGCGAAAGATACCGGCCGGCTTTTCCAAGCTGCCCAGTCTACGGGACGGCACCAGCAGCACCGGCGGCAGCAGCAGCTTGTTCCTAGAAGAGAAGGAAAACGGCTACGACAGCGCGGCAGGCATGTGCCAATCGCTCGACAAGGCTTGCGAGCACGAGCACAGCCACGAGCCTAACCAGCCTCGTACGCCGCCTCTTGCACAACACAGCCGACACCCATCGGACACAAAGACTGTCACACCCCATTCGCTTCCTCGGAACATGGAGCACCTGATCACCCTGGGCTCTTGAGTTGGGGAACTGCCTCGCTGTATATATATCCGCCTGCTCGTCCCTGTAATATTATAAGCATTGTTTGCTGCATTCATAGGAGACGGGAAATAATCCAGTTCATTTGGTTTGGGGGGGTTTGAAGCTTCTTATCATATCCGGTTTAGATGGTATACCTATTTCTTATGCGGAGCTTTTATTACCATTTACCAGCACGTTTTATGAGCTCATTTGCGTTGTGAGATGCACGAATGGAGACGCAGGCGGTATAGTGCGGCTGTCGCGATCATGTGACCGGCATCTTAGGTCAGGGCTCCGTACAATGTTTGTAATTTGCGTCCACCACGAGGACAAAATGGCGTTACCAACGCAGGCGGCCGAGCCGTCCCTTTCAGCAGCGGATTCTGTCTCGGCGGACGCCCTGCCCTACTGGCAGGTCAATGTGCCGCCGGGCGAGCGCACGGCCGAGTGCCCGGCGTTTCTGCGCCACGTCAACGACAAGGACCGCGGCATCCTGAGCACGCCCGACGCCGAGTACACGGCGCTGTCGTGGGCAGAGGTGCAGGAGATTGTGGCGGCGAACCGGCTGGAGCGGTTCCAGCGGGCGCCGTCGGAGCTGCGGCGGTACCTGGCGTATACGTGGGGGCTAAAGGAGCGGTACGGCAGTGTCGGGGCGTATTTACAGGAGAAGCTGGGATGGGAGGAATCAGACGCCGATGCCGACAATGACAATGGCGCCACTCCCACGGAGAGAGCCCTCTCCCCATCCCGTATTCGCATCCTCTTCAACGACTGGCCCTACGGCCTGGACCCGCGCATCGTGCACCTCGTCGTGTGGACAAGGGGCACGCTGGAAGAGGGCGCGGACGGCGACCTGACGGCGGCGGCGCGGGCGGCCATTGACGACTTTGTGGCGGCGACTTTTCCAGTCGGGCGAGAGAGGGTGAGTGGAGAGGGAAAACGTGGTTCCCAGTTGAGAGAGTGAAGAAGAAAAACGTGGTTCCGAAACTGACTTTTAGTGCATCTGGTTCAAAAACTGGAAATCGCTCAAGTCGGTGCACCAGATTGAGCACTTTCATGTCATGCTCTTTGACCCGCCGGCGGCGCTGGTGGCCGAGTTGACGCAGGGGGACGTGCCGATGAGCCGGCGGCTGCAGGGGCCGTAGCAAGGAGGAGGAGGCTGTCAAGGCCAAGCATAGAAGAAGCAGCCTATAGATTTGCAGCTAGTTTGTTGGCATTCCACCTTTCTATTCCACTACCAAGTCGTCGCATCAGTGCGTCCATGGATGTGCTCAGTCGTGCCCCAGACACACCTCCACAATGGGCGCGTCCGCCAGCGCCACGGCCATGGGCTTCTCCATGGTGACGGCCACTTGCCAGAGCGGGCTGGTGGTGGCGGCCGACGGGTCTGCCAGCACGGCCCGGCCGACGTGGACGCCCAGTGCCTCGAGCGTTTCAAAGGCGCTGGTCTCGAGGGCGCGCACGACGCGGGCCTCGAGCGCGACGTAGGCGTCGGCGCGCTCGTCGTAGCGGTCAATGGCAACGTCGACAATGAGCGTCTGCTTGGCCAGGCGCTCGTTGGCGTTGACACCGACCAGCACGGGCAGGCGCAGGCGGTGCAGGCGCAGAGTGAGGGCGGCGGCCTCGGACGGGCCGGCGGCCGTGGCAAAGACCCGGGTCGCCGTCAGCGACACGCCCTCGCCCGTCAGCGAGGCCTTGGGCAGCCGCAGCGTCAGGGTCAGGCAACGGACACGGGCGACGTCGAGCGCGGCCGAGGGGGCCGAGGGGGCTGCGCCCGGCAGACCAGCCCCCCAAGCGCAGCCCGTCAGATCCTGCCAGACGTCGTCGAGCAGGGCCCGCAGCGTGCCGCCCCGGGCCTTGGCCACGCTCTGCAGCAGCGCCTTGCTCAGCGTGCCGTAGTGCACAGTGTCGGCAGCCACGCGGTCGTCGGCCGAGGCCTCGGCAAAGGGCGCCGCCATGGACACCTCGGCAGAGATGAGCAGCGGCTGTGGCCGGCCGGGGCGGCCCCAAGCGTCTTGCGGGGAAACGGCAGAGGCGCTGTCGGAGGCGGCGCCGGACCTCGTTCCGATGAAAGCCTGCAGATTCTGCACGCGGATCGTGGCCACCGGCTGACCGGCCGCAGCACGGGCAGACCAAGCGCTGCAGAGGCCGTTGGGAGGCATGGTGATGTGTTGAGGCGAAAAGAATAGGTAAGGAGTAAGAGCCGTGAAAATATGGAGTAAACGGCGCTAAAAAGCTGCAAGGCTGCCGCCGACTGCCAATGACTGTTTCCCACAAAGGACACAGGGAACCCTTTACTCACGGGATAAAATATGTATTTCTTTGACAAACTCTCGGGCTGCCTTTTGACCTACGCAAAGCCGTGTTCGACGCAATCAAGACTTAAAAACGCACAAAACCACTCAGCAGTTAAACCGGTAATTTTGCTTTGCAGCTCTTCTATGTATATCTTGCTTGTTAAGCATTTATTTTCACAAACCAATTCAGCTTCAGCAGGCCTCTCAACGACCGTGTCCTATCCTTTACCCGATTTCTGTAGAGAATAGCTGTAGAGAATAAAAATGCCTGCCTCCGTACGCCTTTAATGACCCATGGAACATAAATCAGATAGAAACGGAGCAGATGGAAAGGAAGAGTGAAGCATGCCCGGATATATAAAACATGATGCCGCTGCCCAAACAGAACGCCATGATCTCCAAGAGCCGAGAGAAAGAGTAAATATAGTAAGAAGGACAGAAAACAAGACCCAGATTTGCAGAAACCGCCATCCAAGAACCGAATAGATCCTGACTCCGCCGGCAAGACGCAACGTTGAGGCAGCACCCTCCCAAAACTCCGACCATGATCATCCGAGATGCGATACGATAAAACATTAATGCAGCCAAAGGCGGTTGGCCGTGGCTCTCTCACAAATGCAGCCAGGGGCGGTTGGCCGGGCACCGCCTCTCACAAATGCAGTCCCCTTTCAGTGGCCTGGGTCTCGTCGTCGTCGTCGTCGTCGTCGCCATTGTCGTCATCGAGGCCGTGGCCGTGGCCACCGACACCGACGCCGTGGTCGACTCGCATGTGCTCTTCCAGGGCGAGGCGCAACTGCTCGTCGGTGAGGCTGCCGCCACCCTCGGCGTCACGTTGCCACGGCCGCGGCGGGCCCAGGTAGTCGCCGTCGTCGTCGCCCAGGAAGGAGGAGGTGCCGTTGGGGAGGACGCCCGTCTCAAAAGTGCCGTCGAGCCAGGGGTTGTTGCCCGAGGAGGAGACGGCGCCGGCCACGCTGCCGGAGCTGCCTCGTTCTGCGGCGGCGACGGTGGATCGGCCTCTTCTGGCATCGTCGCCAAAGAGGACGCTGGCATGGGTTGCGCGGGTACCGTTTGTACCATTGGTGCCGCGAGCACCACTGCCGCCCTGGCTAAAGTAGCTGCTGTTGCTGTTGCTGACGCTGCGGCCGCTGGTGCTGCTGCCGTAGACCGAGGTGGCCACCTGCTGGGCGGCGACGACAGAGGCGGCAGTGGCGGCGCGCTGGGCGGTGGCCTCTTCCTGTAGCTCAATGTCGTCCTTGCTCTGAAAGTCGTCCCAGCGAGCGCCGCGGGCCTCGACCTCGACGCGCAGCATGCGGATCTGGTCGAGCTTGCGGTCAATGACAGACTGGTTCTCGCGGATGGCGTCGATGCAGTCCTGGTCGGGCTGGGCCGTCTCGTCTTCGGCGCCGAGGACAACGGCCGACCCTTGGGCGTAGGGCAAGAGCTGCTCGTTGGAGTAGTCGAGCTGGGCGATTTCGTTGCGGATCTCGAGGACCTTGATCTGAAGGGTGGACAGCGGGAGGTCCTTTATGGCCTCGGCGAACCTTGCCGGGGAGATGGGTTGAGCCATGGGAGGAAGAAAGGGGGGAAGAAGAGAAGGAGAGGAAAAGGAGAGAAGAGGAGAGAATAAGAGAAGGAGAGAAGAAGAGAAGGAGAGGAAAAGGAGGGAGGAGCTGGAACAAGGTGAGCGGATGTCAGGGTGATGGAATAAGCACCGTTAAGCGGGTCCGGTACTCTAGACGGGAGAGGCGGCACGGCAGACGGCAGACGCAGACACGATCACGGTAGCAGACGACAAAAGGGCGGTAGAGGCGGTAGGGAGGTGGGAGTCAGAGGTCGGAAAACGACATGCATGTGCGGCCGCCGGGAGGTGGGACGAGCCAAGGCAAAGGACGGCAGTCAGCCAGCGTAAAAAAATACGAAAAAAATAGACGGCGGAAGAGGGACAGACTCCCGCCCAAAAGGCGCTGGCCCCTAAAAAATCCCAGCCAAAAGGAACGTTTGGCCTCGGATTCGGGTTGTTTTTTTCTCTCGGGCCTGTTTCTGCTTAGTAAATGCGAGAGGCTAGCGGCCTAGCCTGGAGCTAAATGGCCGGAAGATTAATGGGCCGCCCAAGCTACTGAAATCAAAACTCAATGCTACACTGGACACTGAATGGATTCCGCCGCCGCTGCCGCTAACCCCTGCAGATTCCGATTTTTCGATTTTTTCCTCCAGATGCCGTCCTGCACCCACCAGCCGCCTTGCCTGATTTTGCTCCGCTAATGTGACGGAGGAAAGCAACATGTGCCTTGGGTGAACAATTGGTAGCGGTGCGCGGCTGTTGCTTCTTTGATAGCTAGGCGACAGAATTCGAGGCGTTTCTTTCCATCATTGCCGACAAAGCGCAAATGAGGAGAGCGGCTCTTTGCGACTGGGTCGGTGGCGGCGGCAGCAGCCGTATGGCCACCGCTGGCCGTGTTGGCCGGCCATGGCAGCCGGCCAAGTGTCTCTGCCGGTTTTCGGCCTCTTCTCGCAGCTCCCGTAGCTCCGGCTCCCGCAGCTCGCAGCTCGGCCGTCCCTCGCCTCTCGGCCCCCTCCTGCCCTTGTCCTCCCCCCCCCCCGCGCGCCTGCTCTTCACGTCGGTCACCATCTTGAAGCTCTACGTTGACCTGCCGCCCGACTATGACGACGCCACCGGCCTGCCGTTCCGCGCCCGAGACCTGACCCGGCCCGAGGCCGTCGAGGTCTTTGGCCCCCGCATGAGCACGGCCTCGGCCAACCGGCTGCTGCGCATCCTGCACGGGCGGCGCGTGGCCGGAACGCTCGACGACCCGGCGTTCCGCGTCAACACGGCGGCGTTTTCGCAGGCCGAGATCGACGCGGGCCTGGCCTACCTGCGGCGCACCGTGGCCGTGGACGAGCTGCTGAATGCCGGCCTGCGCGCCGAGGACGAGCTGGCGGCCATGGAGGCGGTGGAGTCGGAGGTGTTGGACCGGGAGTTGGAGAAGGAGGAGGGCGAATCGGAAAGCACAGACAAGCCCGAGAGCACGGGCTCGGCGCCGCCGGCCGATGCAGTCCTGCAGGGCCTGACGGCGCAAAAGTGGCGCACCCACCTGTTCAAGGACGCCCCTACCGACGACGTGTACGGCGTGGGCGCCTTTGACGTGATCCGTGCACGCAACCGGCTCAAGTTTGAAGAGGCCGAGCGGCAGCGGCGGGCGGCAGAGGAGCGGCGGCAGCAGGAAATCGAAGCAGAGGCAGCGGCGCGACGCGCGGCCGGCGGAGCCGACCAAGGAGCGCTGACGACGGTTGGCGATGCCAGCACATCTGCACCAGCCTTGCAGCTGCGGCGGCCGCCCATGAGCCCGAGCATGCAAAAGTGGGTGGAGGCGGCAACGTCGCCGCTGCAGGCGCCGCCCAGCATGTCCAAGTGGCAGCGGCTGTGGCCATCGTACGTGTTTGTGCTGTCACTGGTGGGAGGGGGGGCCGTGCTGGTGGGCGAGGGAGGGCCGGAGGGCGATGGGGTGCCCGGAAGCCAGGGAGAGGGGGTGCCCAGGAGCGAGGGAGAGGGGGCGCACGGAAACGAGGTGGGAGGGCCGGGGGCCAAGGACGTCTTGCCCGCCTCCCTGTCCTCCCTCTCGCCCGCCGGGCGCACGGTCCTCGGCCTCGTCGCGGCCAACGTGGCCGTCTGGGCGCTGTGGCGTGTGCCGCCGCTCTGGCCGCTGCTTAACCGGTACATGATTGTGGTGCCGGCGACGCCCCGGCCGCTGAGCCTCGTGGGCGCCGTGTTCTCGCACCAAAAGGCCGGCCACCTGGCGGCCAACATGCTCTTTCTGTCCTTTATCGGGCCGCGCCTGCACGACGAGGTGGGCGGCCGCGGACCCTTTTTGGAGCTGTACCTGGCATCAGGGTCGCTCGCGTTTCTCGTCAGCCTGACCAACATTGTGCTGCGCAACCGGCTGCACCTGACGACGCTGGGCGCGTCGGGCGCCATCTACGGCCTGGCCACGGCGTACTTTATGATGCACAAGTTTGAGAGCTTCAAGATCCTGGGCTTGCCGCCGGACCCGTACAACGGCGTGCAGGGCCTGGGCTTCGTCGGGCTCATGCTGGGGCTGAACCTGCTGGCGCTGCGGGCCGAGAAGCAGGCGGTCGACGTGGTGACGCACTTTACCGGCATGGCCGTGGGCGCGGCGGCGGGCGAGCTGCGGCGGCGGCGGCAGGAGGGCAGCATCGCCCAGGAGACTGTCGAGGCCGAGGCCCAGAGTGAAGGCGCAAAATCCGGCAAAGAAAATCACTGACAAGGGATATCACGAAAGATACATGCAAGCCTTTAGCTTGCCAAAGTGTACGAGAAGAACTCGAATCAAAGATACATGAAAATAGAACAAAACAAACGGAATGGATGATTGAGTCTCACAATGTGCCACCCGGTTTTGACTATCGCCATGTCAAATGGCCGATGCTGACGTCAGACGGAAATACGACGTAGTTTTGCCTTTACTTTTTAGTACCATATACTTTTTATTATAAATCAGGCCCTGAGAGAATAGGGGACTCGTGCTAAAAACAACCCCGGTGGGGTGCTAATGCACGGACAACGCTTGTGTGTGCCTGGGCTGAAGCTGCGATCGGGACGTTAATTTGCCCAGCTGAGATGCAAAAAGCAACCAAAAACTCCGTAGAAAGCAACCAAACCTCCGTAGAAAGGGAGAAGACGATAAACGTGGGAGGCCGCCCTTGCTACGAGCACCGCCCCGCGTCGGCTTTACTCATCGGAATCCAGTCGGAGCAACTCCGTCAAATGCTCTTGCCTTGCGCGCGGCCAGCTATGATTCGTACATCGTACGGTACACAGGGCTTGGCGCAAGTTTGGCGCGCAGACGATCGCTCTTTCCGCTGCGCTTGGCCGCAAACAGCAAGGACCAAATGTCTCAAAACTAGTGTAATCAATTGTAGCGCAGCGCGTTCCGTCGCCTGGTCACTTTTATAAGGATAAATAACATTTTGGGTTTCTTTTTTGTTTATCCCTTTGGTCGCGACTTTTTTCCTTTTACGAGCTGGAATCTGCTGCTTCTTGTCGTAACGGTGACTGGTGTGTGTAACGTTATTACCGGTTTCTTTGGCTGTTTCGGTTCCTTTTTTGTTGACTCCATTTGAGCCTATTTCTCCCGTCTTTAGACTTGGGATATCCTCTCACGAGCTCCTCCGCGTCCATTGCGCCCTTTGTCGAGCTTTTGGCGCCCAATAGCTCATCAGCGGAAAGCGGACGGCTCCAAAGCGAGCTCGACAGCCAGAAAAGACACGACCAGACCGGACGAAAGGCTAGGCAAGACAGCAAGACAGCAATCATGTCCGACCACCACCACCTTTCCATGCATCTTCACCACGAGAACGGCGACGCCAGCCCCGAGCAAGCGTCGGCTGACGCTGGCGCCCATGGCGGCCATGTCCACAACCCGCACGCGTCGGCCAACCGTTGGCGGCACCAAGAATCGACGTCTTTTGCGCGCTATGCGGCGGCCGAGGCGGACGAAGGCGATTACGACGATTACGGGTACGGTGTGCCGGCCGGTTCTTCGGCGGCGGCGGCGGCGGCTGGCGGCGGGAATGTTGGCAGCGCGCGTGATGCCAGTGGCGGTCCTGCCGGCGACATGAAGGATCTGGCCGACTTTTTCAATGCCTCGCGCATGTCCCCCGAAGAGGCTGCCAGTGTGGCGGCGGCCAACGGTGCGGCAGCCGGGGGCAGCACAAAGGCGGGAGCGCGGGCGCGGAGCAAGAGCCAGAGCCGGGGGAAGAGCAGTGGCGGCGGCGCGGGAGCTGCCGTGGCTGGCGGTGGGGGCAAGTTTACTCCCATTGTGGCGGCGCAGGGCATGGCCGACGGCAAGGACATTCTGGCCGGGCCGCTGCTCAACTACCGGCGCATGGAAGACGGCGTCTGGGTGGGCAGCGTGCTGGTGGTGACGCGCGGCGGCGGCGGCACGCTTCCGGCTGTTGTGCCGACGCTGGTTCTACAGCCGGCCGAGGCCGAGGGCCCTGCGGCGGAAATCCGTGGGCTGTGCCTGTTTTCAGAGCCGCGCAACACGTTTTGGCGCTTTGACCTGGCCGTGCCCCTGGCCGCCGTCGAGCGGCAGTGGCAGTACTCGCTGCCCGGGCTGCGGCACGGCAGCGGCAGCGGCAGCGGCAGCACGGCCACGACACGCACGCGCTTTTCGTTTTCCGTGCCGGCCATCACCGAGGCCATGCGCATCCTCTTCTTTTCGTGCAACGGCTTCAGCGTCGGCACGGACGAGGACGCGTGGAGCGGCCCGGCGCTGTGGAACGACGTGCTGCGGTGCCACGCAAAGCGGCCCTTTCACGTCATGATTGGCGGCGGCGACCAGATTTACAATGACGGCATCCGGGTGACCGGCCCGTTGCGCGAGTGGACGGCCATTGGCAACCCCAAGAAGCGGCGCGAGTACGCGTTTACCGAGGAGCTGCGCAAGGCGTGCGACAGCTACTACCTGAACAATTACCTGAGATGGTGAGTTGGCGCGTGAGTGTGTTTGCGTGGCTTTGGCTGATGGTTCAGGTATGCCACGGAGCCGTTTGCGACGGCGAACGGGCAGATTGCGCAGCTGAACATTTGGGACGACCATGATGTGAGTGGGGTGGAAAGGGAGAGGGGGAGAGGCAGAGAAAGAGAGAGAAAGAGAAGAGAGAGAAGGAGAAGAGAAAGAGAGAAAGAGAAGAGAGAGAAGGGGAGAGAGAGAGAAAGAAAGAAAGAAAAAGAGAAAGAAAGAAAGAAAAAGAAAGAGAGAAAGAAAGAAAGAAAAAGAGAAAGAAAGAAAGAAAAAGAAAGAGAGAAAGAAAGAAAGAAAAAGAGAAACTAACGACCAGATTATCGACGGATTTGGCTCCTATGTCAACGAATTCATGATGTGCGATGTAGGTGATCCAGCTCGCTTCACACAGACACATCCTGACAGACAGGTTTTCCGGGGCATTGGCGGCCTTGCCTACAAGTACTACATGCTGTTCCAGCACCACCTGCCGCCGCCGCGGGTGACATACACGACGGGTGAGTGTGGGCAATGGCGTAACTATCAGACCAGACCAATCTAACAGGCCCAGGGGCCCCTCGCGACCGGCCGCAGCTGGCAGACACCTATGTGGCCGAGCCCATTTCCGAGTCCAACTACATTGTCGGAGCGAAGCCGGGGGTATGTCCGAGTCCTGCCTTGTTCTGTTCTCTACTGACACGGGCAGCCGTATGTGGAGGAGCACTCTCACAGCATGTACGCCCAGCTCGGAGCGCGGATGGCCTTTTTGGGCATCGATGCACGAACAGAGGTGTGTAGGAGTCGGGGTTGCCGAGGGCAGAAGACGAGGACTGACGGACCAGAGGACGCGGCACCAGGTCAACTATCCCGAGACGTACGACCTCATCTTCCACCGACTGTCGCAGGAGTTTAAGGCGGCGGCGGCCAAGGGCGAGCCGATCCGGCACTTGATTCTGCTGTTGGGCATTCCCATTGCGTATCCGGTGAGTAGAGGGGGAAGGCAGAGACAGAGAGGGCGGAAGGCAGAGACATGAGTAGAGCGGGGGAAGGCAGACATAGTAGAGAGCGGGGAAGGCAGAGACACTGACATTGCAGCGCCTGACATGGCTGGAGAATGTATTCAACAGTCCGGTCATGGGCCCAGTCAAGTTTATGAACCGGCGGTTTGGGCTGGGTAAGTTGATGTGACCCTTGTTTGGTGGCAGGACTGACGTGTCAGGCGGCGGCTTTTTCAACCACTTTGACGGCAGCGTGGACCTGCTGGACGACCTGGACGACCACTACACGGCGCGGACGCACAAGAAGGAGCGCAACCAGCTGGTGGAGCGGCTGCAGACGGTGGCGGCAGAGCACTCGGTGCGGATCACCATGCTGGGCGGCGATGTGCACCTGGCGGCGCTGGGCCGGTTCTACGCGAAGCCGGAGTTGGGCATTGCCAGCGAGCACGATTTCCGGCTCATGATCAATGTGGTGTCGTCGGCCATTACCAACAAGCCGCCGCCAGCGGCGATTGCCAACCTTTTGGCGCGGCGCAACAAGATCCACCATCTCAACGAGTCGACGGACGAGACGCTCTTCAAGCTGTTTGACAAGGACCCGGGCAACACGAGCAAGACGGCGTCGCACAACAAGGTGACGATGCCGAGCCGGAACTATGCCATGATTACGGAGAACTCGCCGAACCGGGGGGTGGTTCGGGGCCGAGGGGCGGCATCGCGGCCGGGGACGGCGAGAACAGCCGCCAACGGCAGTGCCAACGCGTCGGACATGCCCGGCTCCAGCACCAGCGTGTCGGGCGGCAGCGTGAACACGTCGCGGCCCGGCAGCAAAAAAGCGGGCGGCCGCAACGGACACCATCCGCTGCACGCGGGCGAAGACAAGGCGGGCACGCAGCACCCGGCGGCCGACGAGGAGCAGCATGGGCAGGCCAATGACGGCGGACTGGACGTGTGCTTCCGGGTCGAGATCAACCAGCACGATCCAGAGGGGCGGACAGAATCGTACGGGCTGACGATTCCGGCGCTGGACTACACGGCGGCGCCACCGGTGCCGGCGATTCCGGCGCATTTGCAGAGGTGAGGGTAATGGGACAGGGGGTAAGGGAGCAGGGGTTAAGGGAGCAGGGGGTAAGGGAGCAGGTAATGGGAGCGGGGGGGTAATGGGAGCAACAGGGATAGAGCGAGACGGCTCGATGAAAAGAGCGAGACGGCTCGATGAAAGACTATTTATTGCATTACATGTTCAACTCGAGTCCATCCTTGTCCTATTTGGCGCTGACCAGCTCCATGCGGGCGCTGCGCTTGCCGGTGGTCTCGTCCTTGTGGTCGGTGATGCGGACGACGACTTTCTGGAAGAGGCGGATACGCAAGGGCGCGGCCGGGGACTTGGGTTTGAGGTCAATGTCGAGCGTGTAGTTGTCGGGGTCAAAGACGGCGTGCGGCTCAGCTTCGGGCCCGTCGGCCAGGTCGCGCAAGCGGATAGGGCTCTCGATGCCGAAGCGCGGGACGAGGACGACGAAGCCGTTGGAGAAGACGCGCAGCACAAAGCCCTCGGCGACGGTTTCGTGGCCGCGCACGGCCTGGCCGACATAGTAGGCGATACTGGCACGGCCGGCGAGCTGGGCGTTGCGGTGGCGCATATTAATGTTGCGGCAGACGGCCGAGAGGTGGCGCAAGGAGGGGCCAGAGGCGGCCGGGGGGGCCAAGGCGGTGGCGACAGAGGTCAGGCTGGGGTAGACGTATCCAATGGCGGCGGCGAGCTGGCGGTGGACGACGAGGTCGGCGTAGCGACGGATGGGCGAGGTAAAGTGCGTGTAAATGGGTGTGGCCAGGCCGTAGTGGCGGAACTCGGGGTAGGCCAAGGCGCCAGCGGGAAAGTACTCGGCGGCGGTCATGCAGCGTGTGGCGAGGATGCGGACGAGGGTGTTGAAATAGGGCTCGGCGGGGTCGACACAGGCGTCGAGGCTGGCGGCGAGGGCGGCCGAGCTGTCGGTAGCCAGGCCACGAGGAGGAGAAGCCGTCTGGCCGGGGGCGGCCGGGGCGACGATGCCGTGACCGGTGGCGAGCAGCTGGCGCGAGAGCTCGTCAAAATTGGTGGCGGGGGGGGTGGCGTGGCGACGCAGCAGCGCCGTCTGGGGAAACGCCTCGTAGATGCGGGCGGCCACGGCAATGTTGGCCAGCAGCATAAACTCTTCGACGAGCGAGTTGGTGTCGAGCAAAGTTTTGGTCTCGACATCAATCGGGTCGGCCGTCTCGTTGGCGCCGCCGTCGCCGCTGGCCATGACGTGCACCTTGACCTCGGGCGACGACAGGCTGAGCGCGCCGGCGGCCAGGCGCTGCTCGCGCAGGCGTCGCGACAGCCGCAGCAGCGTGCGCATACCGGTCGTCAGCGCGTCCGTCTGGCCGGCGTCGTCAATGCGCAGCTGCGCTTCTTCGTAGCTAAAAGCCTCACGTGACGCAATCACCGATTTGGTAAAGCGCACGCCCAGCACGGCCGCCGTCTCGGGGTGCATCTCCCAGAGCACGCTAAAGGCAAATCGCTCGACGTGCGGCTTCAGTGAGCACAGGTCGGTGCCGAGCAGCATCGGTAGCATGTCGATGCGCTTGTCCACCAGGTACACGGTCGACCCGCGCACCGCCGCCTCGGCATCCATGGCCGTGCCGGGCCGCACAAAATGGGAGACGTCGGCAATGTGTACGCCCACCTCGACGTTGCCGTTGGCCAGCGGCCGCGCGTGCAGCGCATCGTCAATGTCCTGGCACCCAATCGGGTCAATGCTGCACACCAGCCGGTCGCG
The DNA here is from genome assembly GCA_019925625.1 of Graphilbum ipis-grandicollis. NCBI lineage: Eukaryota > Fungi > Ascomycota > Sordariomycetes > Ophiostomatales > Ophiostomataceae > Graphilbum > Graphilbum ipis-grandicollis. Next base: position 209,831 of record JADHKH010000035.1, read on the forward strand.
CAGATCCTCGCGGTTGTTCCAGGCCGCCGCCGACTCGGCCCCGGTCTCGGCCCCGGACTCGGCTCCGGTCCCCCCCTTGGCCGGCACTCGCCAGGCGTGTCCCTCGACCGGCAGACAGTCCAGCACGGTGCGTGGAAACGGCCGGTACTGCACGTCGTACTCGAGCAGCAGCGCCTCGGTCTCGGCCGCCTGTGTCTCGAGCTCGCCCAGCGCCCGCACCAGGTGTCCCGTCGGGTGCCGCGCGTCTCGATCCCAGCCGTCCAGCGCCACGACAATGCGCTGGCCCAGCAGGGCACCGGCCTGCCGCGTGCGCAGTCGAATCTTGGGCACTCGCCGGTCCATGGGCATGACAAACACGGTCTCCTGCTTGCGCCCGCCGGCCCCGGCCCCGACCCCCCCGCTGACCGAGGTGCGGTCGACGTGCCCGACGTACTGCCGCCAGTTTCGCCGCACAATGCCGACCACGCGTGCCGTCGGCTCTACCACGGCCGTGTCGGGCCCGCTGCCCTGCGCCTGTCGCGCCTCTTCCTGCAGCGCCTTGCGTTCCCGCGCCGAAATGTCCCGGCCCTGCATGGCCGTGCTGTCGGCGTCGTCGCCGCCCTCGTCGTCGTCGCCGTCGCCGCTGCCGGCATTGCGCGTCACTGTTTCCTCGTCAATCAGTTTGGTCGACGGCTGCTTCCACTGCTCGCGCGGCAGCATTTCCACCACCACAACGTCGCCGTCGACGGCCCGGTTCATGTTTTCGCGGCCCAGCAGCAGCAGCGGCTTGGCAAAGGCCGGCACCCGCACCGAACCCTCGAGGTAGTTGTAGGGCGACACGCTAAAAGTGCCCTGGTGCAGCAGTCCGCTGCGCACGCCCGTCATCATCTTGGCCAGCGTCAAGTGGTCGGCGTACAGGTGCCGGCCGCCCTCTTTCTTCTGCGCCCGCTCTTCTCGCACCGTCGCCGCCACCGTCTCGTCTTGCGTCTCCGGCAGCATGTCTAGCAGCTCGTCGCCGTTTTCCAGGCCCTGCACGTACTCGGCCAGCGAGACGGCCGCCAGGCCCTGTGCACAGGCTTTTTTCAGGTTGTCCCGGTCGTTGCTCAGCATGACAATCGCCAGTTTTCCTCCTTCTCGTCCTCCCCCTTCTTTCCCCCTTGTCCCCAAATGCTCGCCGTACCACTCCACGGCCCGCCGGACGGCCCGGTCGTTGCGGTCATTGATGCTCTCGCCGCTGCCGCGCGCCACGTACGTCTCGAGCCGGAACTCGTTGAAGAAAACGTAAAAACGCTTGTCCTCGCTGCGCGTCAGCGCCACCAGCCGGTTGTACAGCGGCAGCGAGCGGTGCCGCACCTCCTCCAGCACCGTCTGCAGCACCACCACGTCGTGGAAACTGTCGCTGCGCTCCATCAGGTCCATGCCCGTCAGGAAACAGTTGGTGTCGGGCACCAGGTAGTGGCCGCCCGGAAACGCGCGCGTGCCCGCCGGCCGCTCGCTCAGCACAAACGGCACCGGCCGTCCGCTGGCATCGCGCGGCGCCTGGGCGCGGCAGCTGTCGCACAGCTGCGATGAGCAGGGAATGTCTTGCCGCAGGTAGATTTCGCGCACCACCTTTTGCACTTTGCCGCTGCGCGTCGTGCGCACAAACGTCTTGCTCGAGATTGTCGTCGGCGCCGCGTCCGAGGGCGCCGCTCGTTTGAGGGACGTCATCTTGGCTGGGGGGGAGGGTGTGTAGTTGAGAAGGCAAACCGATACGAAGAAACAAAGTCGACGATAGCAAAGAAATTTCCAAAAGTGGGACTCAGTGTCTTATCTAATCGGTGTGGGGCTGTCTGTTTTATGCAATGGTTATGCACGCCTATACACTAAATATACTGCAGCCATTAAACGCTCGACGCGACACGCGATGGGGCCCACTCTTTGAGCTCTTCATCCTACCATCCTTTCAGTGTCCACCAAGCCTCACAAGTCCGTGTGCGAGCAATTGGTCTCTAGCTTCCAAAACGGGCGAGGCAGCACGACCAGACCGAACCACAAAGGCTATGCCTCCTCGAAAAAGCGACTCGGCGGCGGCGTCGTCACGCAAAAATGAAGCCGAGGCGTCCATAGCCAGCGAGACAGGGACGGCAAAAACAGACGAGGCAGCAGCAGCAGCAGCAGCAGCAGCAGCAGCAGCAGAACTACTGCCACCGCCACCGCCCCCTGTTTTGGCCGACCCGGTCGTATCTTCGTCGCCATCGCGGCCCGGCACCGGGGGAGGCGGCGCCTCGGTCAAGCCTGTCTCTGCCTTGGCCGAAAAGGAGCGGCGCGAGTCCCGCAGCGGCGAAGCTCTCACTATCGAAGACCTAAATCTGCCGCGGTCCATTATCACGCGTCTGGCCAAGGGCGTGCTGCCGCCCAACACGCAGATCCAGGGCAGCGCCATTACGGCCATGAGCAAGAGCGCCATTGTGTTTATCAACCACTTGGCGAATGCGTGAGTGGCCTAGTTTCTTTCTGCTTTGCTTCTGCTGACCCGCAGTGCCAACATCCTCACCACCAATGCCGGCAAGAAAACCATTATGCCGGCCGATGTGCTGGCCGCTCTTGACGACGTTGAGTTTGGGTTTATGCGACCGCAACTAGAGGAAGAGTTTGCCAGTGAGTAGAGAGAGAGGGGAAGAAGGAGAGAGGAGAGAGGAGAGAGGAGAGAGGAGAGAGGAGAGAGGAGAGAGGAGAGAGGAGAGAGGAGAGAGGAGAGAGGAGAGAGGAGAGAGGAGAGAGGAGAGAGGAGA